>SCLH01000012.1:296503-316955 GCA_004367855.1 Oikopleura vanhoeffeni
TCTTTCTGATAAGACTTTTTAGTTCTTTCCTATTAACATAATCTTATTAAAAAGTTCTCGAAGGAATAGTAGTTCGTAATCTTTGACACACGATGTGACTGTTATGTTTTCATAGCGAATTGCCGACACCGTAGAATGGTTTGACCGCGACGCAACAAATTTTTTAGTTTGAAAGTCGTATGTTTTTTTCGCTTATTTTTGAAAACAATTTGATTTTCTCAAGATAATGTAATATTTTTATACATATAACGGAAAGAAACTGGTTATTTCGGTCGTTTTTGCGTCCATTTTACCCGTTAAAATTGCTTTCAAAAATAGCAACGAATGAAGTGGTCGTTCTTTGGCCACTTTTTGCACGTAAAGTCGGTATTTTTATATTTTTTCTGATAGTTATTATATAGATTCATGTTTTATGCATACAGAACATTTTGCAAGGAGGTGAGCGTGAACATCTTAGTCAGGAATACATTTTTTCGAGACACTGAATTAGCTGTAAATATCGACAAGAAAAAGAAGTCGCTGCAGAAATCAGACCAATGTGTATGATATAGAAGTAGAAATTGAGAAAAATTAAATGACCCAAGCCAAAAGATTCCATTGGGTACCGGGTTTGGCCTTGGAACTATATTCAGCGACTAATGGTTCTTGAGTTATTAACACAGCAGGATTCTAGGAAAAAAAATAAAACTATTCATCAAAGATTATTTTTTGATCATCTAAGACACGTTTCTGATCTTCAATCGAGATCATAGTGCTACAGTCACCTTACCCCATCCGGAAATGCAATAAATTCCCTTCAAACCCCTCGACAGATGCCTGTTACTGTGCTGAAAAAGGACTATTAACGCCCCATAAAATAGACGATTAATAATATTTATTTGCAACAGTACGCGAATCTATTTTTACGATACAAATTTTTCTCTTGATTATCTCTAGTCCGAATTCATGACCGTCGGCAAATGATATTTCCGCAAATCGGTTTGTATTAGAGCGGCCAGAACAGGGATCTATAATTTGTTATTGTCAGTATAGGACTTACGTCAAAATAATTATCTGCATAATATAAGAGTTGCTTAATTGGTATAAAAAGTTATTAACAGAATGACGAGAAAATATTCAAGACGGTAATAGTCGTTGAAATAGCAACAAAAAGAAAAACGAAGATATATAAATTTTTATGACTAGACAGCAGCCGGTACGAACGAAATAAGAAACGCAGAAGAGAGTGTTACTTTTGCTGCATATCTCTTATTTTTACCGAATAATTCGTCCATTGAATTAAAGTCTCATAAATTAATTATAAGAAATTTGTTTAAGTCTTCATGAACACTAGCAAGAATTTAAGACAACCACCAGAATTCGGTATGTTGTGATAGAAGTTGTTCAAGAATGCACAACAAAAGAACATAAAATATCAAGAGAAAAAAACAATTGTTTCTCTAGAAAAAAGGCCGATGCCCCCTATGAATAATGTGCATAACCCTTTGCTCCCTATGGAATTGCCTTACTTTTTTTCAAATTTTTTGACATTTCGAGGGGTAGGGACTGTTACTATCGTTGTCCGGGGAAACCGGTACCCAAAATCTTTGGTGCGAGTTAAATTTTTAAGTTCTCCATCAGTTTCATATATCAAAATTGTCTCGATATTTCGCAGCACTTCTTCATTGATCGATTTTACAGCCAATCAGGTCGAAACTGTTCGAAAAGTACTTCCTGCAAGATGTTTCACCCCTTGGCATAAAATGATTCTGTAGTGCATAAAAAGGAATTTCAGAAAATACAACGAACAAGAGAAATTACGGCACTTTGTAGTGGTCTTTGTGAAAATGGGAAAAACGACGATACCAGTTTTTTCGTTTATAAAAACTATACATTATCATATGTGAGAAAAATCAAATTCTGTTTTGAAATAAGGCGAAAAAAAATACGACTCAATTTACCGGTTGGGGTCGAACATTGCTATGAAAAAAAGTTACAGATAGTAAAATGTGTTCCAGGAGATTACGTAAGCTATAGGTGCGTTATGCAGATGTCTGGATGCGTGGATACGCCTTGCGAGTTACCAAAACCATTAAATAATGG
Source organism: Oikopleura vanhoeffeni (assembly GCA_004367855.1). Lineage (NCBI taxonomy): Eukaryota > Metazoa > Chordata > Appendicularia > Copelata > Oikopleuridae > Oikopleura > Oikopleura vanhoeffeni. Next base: position 298,586 of record SCLH01000012.1, read on the forward strand.
AGGTTATATATTTTAAAGGGCCAAAAACGGAATTGAGGATCGAAAAGCCGAATGGGTTTTGTCGAATTCCTCGATGATGCGAGAAAGGCATCATTTGTGTTCAAAAGAGCTAACGGCACAAAACCGTGTTTTTTACCGACGAGGAGTTCACAGCCCCCCCAGACAAATGAATGATTTTCGCTGTACCAAATGACAGTGAATCGGAGGTTTCTTACTTGTTATCTTCTTTTGGGGACCCCGGCTTTGTCGAGGATTACATTTGGCAGGATTAAATCTAATAATATATAATAATTGAGGTACAAAGCCCTCCGGCTCAAAGAAATTAATGTTTTTTAAAAGATGATTCGAAAGTTAGCTGTGTATTTCGGTGGGTACGGGATCGAGCCGTCATCATAAATCTTATGGAAGCCCTCGTCCCCCCAGATTTATTGGGGTTTGAGGGCGAAAATTCACATTTCCTCGTGAAAAATGTTGAATTAAATTTTAGGGAGAATGTTAAGATTTGTGACCAAAGAAAATAATTAGAAATTTGAAAATTTATTATTAGAAGAATTTTTTTGAATCTTTTTGAGACATTGTTTGTCAGGATAGATAAACATCTGTGGAGCAAGAAAGTGCCGATTATTTTGGCGAGGCGGAAAAGATATTTTGTAAATTGGATAGCACTGTAGTGCTGTCCGCTGTAGAAATTTGTTGTTTTTCAAAATTGGATCACTAGGGTGTCCGTTGTGGGAATTTGCATCAAAATGCTACAAATAGTATTTCGCTTGGTTGTTGGGCAGAACTTGCTCCATATTTGCAAGGCAAAAAAAGGAAATATTATGAAAAGATGTGGAGTCCACGAAGGTGTCCTTTAGTCAAGATTCGTTTCAGCAGTTGCGTTTTTAGAAGGGTTTTCGTGCGGCAAGAGTCACCTCAATTCTCGGATTTTCTTCGGAGTCGTTTGACAGAATTGCGTCGACTTTGGGAGTCCGCGTGGAAATTAAGTGTCTGGCGTATTTTTTAGAGGTAATCACTGCGCAAAATCCGCTCAAAATCTCTGAATCGCGCGTCGTTCTTAATTGTGCGTACATCACGTTCCAAAACGCCAGTAATGTTGTTACGTGCGTAGGCTTTGCTGTAAGAAAATATGGTTTGCTCAAGAACAGTTGTCTGAAATCGTTGCATGAATAGAGTCTCCTAGAAGATGAGAGGTGTGAGGGCCTCCCAAAGAAAAGTGTGAGTTGGGGTATTATCAAAGGTTTTTCAAAAATCAGTGTGATATGCAGGGGTGTGGAGTGGGGCCTTTAGGCGAGGCTGTTGTTGAGGAGTTAATCCTGACGAATGGGTAGCGCAGTGTTTTAGCTGGAGTTTGTTTGTATGTATTGTGAGAGAAAGGGTGGGAGGGGCTGGAGGGTTGTACGGGAGGAATTAGAAGAGGGGGGGAGTTGTATGTGTTTGGGGTGGTTGCGGATGGATGGTGTTAGCGGGTGGGGGCTGACGCCAGGGGGGGAAGGGGATTGGTGTTTGAAAACAGAGGTGGGTGGAGTGGGGGTATGTGTGTGTTGTGGTGTGTTGTGTGGATGGTGGCACTTTATTTAAATGTGCTGTAAAATTTAAACTTTGCTTACATGTTTTTTTAATTTTTTTTGCTAAGAAAAGTCTCTGATATCTGATAATCGAGACACATCGATTTTCGAAAAAAAAATTCGCGCGCTTAGAAACTTAATTGAAGTTCGTAAAGTTTAGAATAAAATGTAAAATCGTAATTTTGTCACAGGACGATACAGAGTCGTAAGATGTGTTAATGTGGATGGTGAGAAGGATGAACTTCTGGCGGTCCGGTAGGCGAATAGATGTAGCGATCACCTTTCGGGAGTGCACTATAGAACTACGACAGACATCGTTTCATTTGGGCGAAATTTTCGAAGATTACGAACTACTATTCCTGAGATTTTTATAAGTTTGTTATGAAGGAATAAAAAGTTATGAGCCTTCGAAAAAGCCTTTCCAGCCTATACAACCCCCTTAATTAACTTATAACAATTTTTAAATTTGTTAACTTTTTTTTAACACACATTTTGACTTCATGCTAATGAAACAAGATATTAGCAAATAAATTTTTGCATCTACGATCAAAAAAAATATTACAAACAGAAAACTTCTGACCAGAAAACTCTGACCAGATATCTTTTCGTTAAATGACACCCATACCGAACCAAATGTCAGTTTACTTATCTTTTCACGGCGGTCACTTATTTAACCCAGAATATATGCATCTACATTGTTTTTCACAAGAAATGTTTTAGCAGTGATAAATTTGTCATGTTACACAAAAAATCAACACAGCGTTGTTTTAGAAGCCAAATTTTGACAACGAAAAGTTAAACCATGTTTGGTTATCCTTTGGCTCTTTGATGCAAAAATCTGATCGCAAATATATTGTTCCGTTCTCGAATGGCATGAAATTAACAAAAAGGGATAATTCCATAATTTGACCTCAATGGTTTCAGATCACACCATAAATTTTTAATTTTTGGTATTTTTTCTGCAATTTCGCTATTTTCAAAGTTAAATTTAAAAGTAAATTGTTACATTTGGCTTGTATCTTTTAATTGTATCTTTTAAATGGACAAAACGACACGTTTTCAGGTGGACAAAACGACACAAATTTTTCTGTCCTCTGGTGACTTGTAGCCTCTTATGTTTTCCTCATCTCACTCATGCCACCCTAGAGATAAGGGTCTTCACTCCCAACTTTCGCTTTAAAAAAATTAAATTTTTAGAATTTGAAGGGGGGCTTCGAACGGTTAGACAAATGCATACTGGGTATTTTTGAAACATACATTAGGAAGATCTATCTTTGATCTTGCGATTCCATTAGACAGTTTAGTACCACTCCCACCAACAATCTGGTTAACCGCGGTTAAACACCAGTCCCTCAGCTTTTTTCAAGAAAAAGAAAAAGGATCCTAGGCTATATCGGGAAGTTGATGAGAGTTTTGATGGGAATCCGGAAACTTGTACTGAATTTGTAGTTGAATCGGTTATGTTATTTTTTCGTCTTTTGCCTTCATGCGAGTCAAAAATCCTGTTCGAAAGGGATGTTTCTTTGACGTTTTGATAAAAAGGCTTTTATTCTCTGTGAAAATGCCAAGAAACGTCATTTTCGGAAATGCTAACGAAGCTCAACAGAGCGGATTGTAACATCGAATCGGTCGTACTCTTTGTGGAATTTCGCGCTGATTGGCCCCTGCTCAATCAACAAAAAAGTAGCGCCAAAATTCGACACTGCCGTGTTATTTTATTTCTGGCAGGCCCAGTGGAGATACTGGAAAGTGGAATTAGAAAATTTTATATGGCCACCAAAAGATTCCTTGGGTACGGTTTGCTGAAACGATATTAGAAACTGTCTTATTTTTGACGAAAGAGGTGCTAAAAGCTCCAAAAAAAATAATTTTGATGAAAACTTTCAGTGTATTTTTTCTAGATCACCGGCCTATAGTGTTTTCAAAATCAGACGATAGTTGGCTCATACTGTTTCCATCTAAACCGAGTATCAAGGAATTGCTTTATGTAGCATTTNAGTGCTAAAGATCAAAAAATAATTTTGATGAAAAACTTTAATTTTTTTCTAGAATCCGCTGTGTGCAAAATCAGACCATAGTTGCTTATATAGTTTCCAGCAAACCGTATCCAAGGAATCTTTTGGTAGCGTTCATGTTTTTTAGTTCTAACTTTTATGTTCAAAATTGTCGATTTCGCGCACTTTTTTGTCGATTCACAGCCAATCAGGCCAAAATTAAAAAAAAGTACGACCCATTCGATGATCACCACCACTTGGGCTTGTTACATTCCGAAAATGACGTTTCTGGCATTTCCACAGGAAAAGCCTTTTATAAAAACGTCGAAAAACACCATTTTTCGGCACATTCAACCAAATTGCTGACCCCTGAGGCATAAATCGAAAAAAACAGAACCCATTCACTAAAATTCAGACAATTTTCCGGATTCTCACCAAAACTCAAAACTTTCGGATATAAGCTCTAAAATCCTTGTAACTTTGAAAAAAGCCGACGGACTCGTGTTTAACCGCGGTTAACCAGATGGTTGGGAGAAATGGTTATAAAGTGATACATAGAATCGCGAGATCAAGGCTAGATCTTGAACATGTTTTTCTCAGAAATGTCTCATCTCTATTGGTTGAGCCGTATCAAGCCTCTAAATTGTCAAAATTCACTGCCACCACCCCCTTAATTGGATAGTTTGAATTACATGTATCGTTTTCGATGGGTCCTAAAGTCTATTTTAGAGATTATAAAAATATTTTGTTGAAATACCAGTTGAATCCGAGTAAAATCAAAATAAAATATTAAGAAAATACTAGATTAATTTTACGATTTTTGAAAAAACAACTAACAATTTGCTTTAGAATTTAAACGAACAGGCAGCCGTGCCAAAATCTTTTGCATCTGATTTTAATTTATTTTTCAGCCATGTGGTAACTTGGCATTGGGTGTTGGAAACGATGGGCGCATCTCATGCTGGGATGTTCAAACTGGAAAATTTGTAGATGGAGCTAATTCAGAAACTTCGGGTACTTTTATTTCGGCAGATTGGAATTCAAAACTAGCAGCTACTGGTTCCAAAAATAAGACTGTTACTTTATGGAACGATGCTTAACATACACGGGCGCGCGATTGTATATACAAATATAAATTTCCCCACTAAGTGGCGTTTTCGTTTAATTTGAGGTCGATTCACCCTAGAAATAAAATATTGCTTAAATCGGGAAACTATAAAAAAATTAATAATGAATTTTTTTTAATTATTGATCTTTCTGAATTATGTTCCTAAAAAGGGATCCCTAGGTAGTTTTTTTAAAGGGTGCAACCCTTCTCATGACGATTACAAGAAGACCATAGATCATATAGGTTTTTTGCATTCAACTTCCAACTAAAAAAGCTAAATGGAGTTTTTTTATCGGACTACCGGTAACCGGAGATCTATTTTATAGGCATTTTCAGTATACAGTGTACTGATTTATATAGATTTTGAGAAAAAATGACGTTTACGTCATAAACGGATGGTCCCTTTAAAAAAACTACCCTAGGCCTCTACTTTCGCATTTGAACTTTTTGTCCGAAGGTCTTATTGGTCAATGTAATGATATACGGTGCGCTCATTAGTCAAACGCGAAAAGGCCTAAAGATCCCAATATTTGATGTAATATAAGCTATATTCCACAGGCCAAACTTAGACTTTCCAATATTATTTGTGGGCTTTGTGTTTCAGAACACAGGCGCGCCTTCAGGGTCAAATACAATAAACTTTATAGCCCATAAATTATGGGTTATCTGCAAAATGGTCATTAATACACTTACTACTCCTACTAAAAGTTCATTTTAAATATTTATATTAAAAAATGATAAAATTGATGATTTTAGGAAAAAATCGGTTGTACGACGTATGTACGTAACATTGTAAGTGTCATTTTCAATAGATTTGGTCTTAAAATAGTATCTTCTATATATGTGAACATAATTTTTCGAAAGAAATTTAAAGATTATTTACAATTTTAGTATAATTTTTGCGGCTTTCCGATAATTCTGCATGATTCCCACCGTGCTACAAATTCACTTCACAAATGAGTAATCATAAGAATATAAATACACATAGACAGAATTTTTACTAATGCGACGTAATATCAATTCATTTGGTATGTAACATGACCCCTTTTGAGCGGTTTTGTAATTTGAAGCAGTGAGATTTTTTGACATCACAATTATTCTCAAGAACATTCGATACTTATTTTAATAAAAATGAACTCTTTTCAAGGCTCTTAGATAGGCGCGCATAGGCGAAGGTATCAAAAGCGTGGGATTTATTTTATTTTGTATATAATTGCATAAAAACATTTTGAAAAACTGTTTGTTCAAAATATACGCTAAAATTTGGTAGAAAAATTAATTTTAATTAAGGCTTTCATATTATATATTCAGCATAAAATTGCAATTCGTGCCTACTAAAAATTGTGTCCGTGTAATATCTTCTGATCAATATATTGATATCTCTGTCTACTTTAATCATTTCAAGTTCAACTTTGCAGGAAACTTCATCTTTATTAAAAAAATTGCGTTAACTTTTTGACTTTCCCCACAAATTTTGATTATTTTGTAATTTTTATAAATTATTTTTCGAGACTTTTAAATATAATTATCGATTTATCTAGATTAAAATATGGTCATAACTGCAAATGGGAAGGATTTTCATGCAGTTGAAATTCAGTTGGAAAATGTTAAAATACCAAAAGATCGAATAGAGCAAACGCCCTCAATGGCGGAAGGACTTGAAAAAGATGTTGAAATTGAGTTGAGAAATATGGGGGCAGAGCTAATACAAAAAGCTGGAATTTATCTGAGATTACCTCAAGTTGCGATTGCTACAGCTCAAGTTATTTTTCAGGTAAATTACAAAAAAAAACTTTATATGATATAGATTTAATCACCCTTAAAATTAGCTCAGAAATCAATATTAGAAAGAAATATAGGGTTAAATATTCTGGTTTTCTGAATATATATACTATTTTAATGTTAACGAATGCTGCTGCAGATGTTTTTAATTTAATTGGGAGACACACAATCTTTGCTGGTAAAAAAACGATTTTATTATATTTACACCGAGAGATTTATATTTTCCGGGTTTGTCTTCGGAAAAACGTTCTACAAACTTAGTTAGTTTCAAAATCATATCAAGTCTTTTTAAGGGGATTGTTGGTGCAGTAGTTATTTTCGACCACGGTCTCAAATTCGGTTTAATTTTTCTTGTATCTGACCATCCAGCACACGAGAAATTGATTGCAAGCAAAAAAAAGTTTATCACTATCGAATAACTAGCTCTAGAATTTGGGATTTGCTTGCAAAAATAATTAATTTATTTAAAATTCTAGACATAGGATAGTCTCAAATTACGAAGAATAATAATCGCAGCAAAAAATAACCCTAAATGAAAGTATTTCAATATTATAATTGTTAAGATTTTTGCCCCTTTTTCAATATTTCAATTTTTAGTCTAATCAATGTAATGATGGCGCGCAGTAGATCTGCATAAAATAGTGATTGCGAGAATTCTGACAAAAAGTATTCAAATTTTTTCAGATGGAAATTTTGCTTAAAGATTCGAGAAGATTATCTGAAAAAGGGAAAAAAATCGCATGTAGCGTTCGTGAGTAATAGTTCTTTTTCTAAAAATTTTTACATTTTGCCTATATTTAACTATAGCAAGAAATTTTCAAAAAAAAAATTTCGGCGAATTAAGATGAATTTCTAAAATATCAGATGCGATTGTAGAAAAATTTTTCTGACAAATTATATCGGCATTTTGTGATTTTCAAGGTTACGAACTACAATGTGCAATTGAAAACATAGATGTCCACTTAATTCTCACAAAATATATTTGATTTTTAAAANGGGCTTATTTCTCCCCAGCACATTGCTGGAAGCACCCACAATCCCCTTAAGACGTCCACTTAAAAGGTTACCTATTCGGAAATAAGCTATTCCCGTCGAAGAATTCCCGGTTTAAATTCAATTGGTTTTGTAACAAGCACTGAATATCAATGAGGTAACTTTTTTTAGGTACCCCAGCTAGTTTTGGTCGCCAGAGTAGGGTGGAGGAGGGGTGTTAGAGATATCCAGTGCGTGTCACAGGACTTATTTAATTTCAAAACCGGACATTGCTCGATGGTAACAGAAGCTTTAATGGAAAGTTCTCCCGCAAAATATAGCCCTTAACGACGCGTTTTTTGGCCGCAAATAAAGTCTCAAAATTAAATTTTAAAAACCATAAAAACAAATTATATAACGTTTTCTTATTACTACATTCATATATATGGTTCACTTCAGATGTTTTATGTAAATAAAACGTCCAAAATTAAACAAATGATATTGTGATCCAAAAAGTTTAATTTTTACCGTACATAGTCAGAGTTATATTCATAATGGGGAATTTCCAAATCCTGGCCCCAGGTCGGGACTGGATTGGAAAAAATAACACTCGGGATTGAAATGGGTCTTGTGTATAATATGGATATTTTAACTTTTTTTCGTGCATAAAAATTTATGATCACTAAAAACAATTTAGCGTTTTTTCTATGCAAAAAGTTTTGTATCTTGTGATATGCAAACTGCAGCAAAAGCATCAATCTGGCTCGCTTCAAAAATCGAAGAAGAAGTTCGACGCCCACGTGACGTCATAAACGTGTTCCATTATCTTCAACAGAGTCGAGACGGAAAATCGACAGAACCAATACCTCTTGATCAGACATATTGGGGGATCAAAAGGGAGGTGGTAAATTTAGCTTATAAATAACTTTTTGAAAAGTTACGTAGTGGGTAGCAAAATTATATGAAAACTTTATATTTGGTCAAAACAATATACGTTAGTTTAAATTGAACGTGTTAAAAGTAGCCAAATTTAGTTCCTTGAATTTTTCCTTAAAATTTCGTTGTTGAAAAATTTACTTGTTTAAAGCTTTTGCCTCAAAAAATATTAAACTCAAAATGAAATGAAATTAAATTTTAGAGTTCATTATTTTTACTTACTATAGTAAAAGTATAATATGACCGTTAAATTTTTGCCAACCACTCGCCAACCAAAAAAAATATTTGTAAACGCCCAGAGGACGCCTGCGATTTACGAATCTGGCAAAATGGAAAATTTTCTAAGTACAAAAAAATCTGACTATGGAACCCCCTTAAAATTGTAAAGCTTCGGAAGGAAAAGTCCCTTATTACCCCCCCCCCTCCCTTTTTGAAAAGCAACCCTTTTCTGATGAGAGGATTTTTGGCAGTTACGCTGCCATGGTGGTTGGGAAAAGATACCCCCGCCACAATTGTCTTCTTCGAGTAACAAATTTCCAACAAAGGTATTATTTTTTAAAATCGTATGAACTCAACTTGACTTTCCTGACAAACCGTTATAAAGACCCCAATTTTTAAATTTCATATAATTTTACTGATTTTAAGAGATTTCCCCAGATGTCTTAAATTTACCACCTATAAAAAGAGAACTTATAAAAATGGAGCATAAATTATTGGCTGAGCTTGGTTTTTGTGTTCATGTTCAGCATCCTCATAAAATAATTATTATGTATTTGGACATGGTCACAAAAAACAAGAACAAGAATTTGATTCAGACTGCATGGTAAGAAGTGTTTTAACTTTGTGAGGAGAAATGCACAAAAGGTCATGAATCACAGTGTATTTAACAGAATATAACAATGAATTCTAAATTTTGAAAGCGAAAACAACAAAATTTAATCTTTATAATCAAAATCTTAATTTATTTAAAAATGCAACTTTCTTTCTAGTTTTTTCAAGGCGGTGAAAGAATATTTTGTATTGGGCTTTCAATCGGAATTATGTTTTATTTTCTTTACCTAGTGGATGTCCAGTAAATCGGTACTAACAAGTTAAATCTTAAAAACGAGGTATTTTGAAAACTCTAGTAATAGACTCTAGCCTAGGCAAAATATGCCCTTATAGAGATTTAACCAGTTTTCACCGGTAGAGGGATCTGCAAACAGTAAAATGTTACTGGGCAAGGACGAACTGGTCTATTTTTTCACTATACACTTACGCAATTTTTTGCAAAAAGTGGTCCAGATATGATTGAATTTAAAATTGTAAAAAATTTATTACTAAATTCAACAAAAAATTGTGTAATTTCACTTCGCAGGAGAGTAAAATTTAATTATTTGAAAATATTTTCTTATTCAGTAGGATTCTTATACAACTTCAATCTTTTTTTATCAAATTCCAACTGTTTGTCTAAAATATTCTGGAAGCGTGTAATGTGATACCTAGTTTCATTTTTCCATGAAGTGATCAACTATTTTATTGTACTAGTCTTTTAAATTAAAGCAATTGAAAATCGAAAAAGTAGTGTCAAATTAACTTTTTGAAAGCTTAGCTTCATAAAAATTATAATTCGGAGTAAATCTGTTGACAAATGCCGTTTTGTACAAGAAAATCACATGAAGTCTCTTTTATATATGAAATATTGCTATCGAAAATAGATTTTTTACAAATTGTTATCCATCATTAATTTTGAGAATTTGTAAAAAATCTTTTTTGGTAGCAAGATTTCAAATATAACCGAGTCTTCATGTTATTTTATTGTACCAAGGGGCATGTGTCAAGTTCAGTGTAATAATTTAAATGACTCTGAATTATTCTTATTTGTTATTCAAAAGCCAAAAGCCTGCTCTACCGTGACAAAATATTCTGGTGAAAGTTAAAAAAACATTTTTTAAAAATGAGTCATTTTGCATTTATAATTTGTTCTTCTGGTCGATTTTGACTATATTTTTGGCCTCGTTTTTGGTATCTAAAGTTCGTATTGAATGCCCCTAAATATCAGATCTCTTTGAATAGCATTACGTGACTTTGTTGAATGAATCATCAATAACTGAACTTCACTTCATTCAGTTTCTCGGGCTTAATTTTATTTTAAACTTTTTTATTCAGGAATTATATGAACGATTCCTTCAGGACTACAATATTTTGTGAATATGACATCGAGACAATTGCGTGTGCATGTATATTTTTAGCGGCACGAATGCTAAAGGAAATTACTAAATATTTGTGAAAAGGGATGCTGAAAAGAACCACATGGCTCCCATTGGAGATTTTTGCCTTCGAGGTTTTTTTGCCCAAAAAGGATTCACGGAATTTTTTAAATGTAGCAAATTTTTTTCTGACAACTGTCCTGGTTTTTTAAAATAAAAAAATGGAGTTTTATATGCTAAAAACGAGACATACTGCTCAGAATGAGGGTTTAAAAAACTCATTTTCTGACCACTAGATGGCCGAAAATATTTTTTTTTCTGGAATCGTTTTTTTCGGAGTCAATTACCCCCGTTAGATTGATGAATTTTTCTCAACTACTGCAGTTTTCTATGTAGTTATACCGCTGCGCAAGGCATTGTGCATGCAAATCTGTGTTGTAAAACAGTTGTTGGAAATATAATTAATTTTGCTATAAATTATTATGGTATGCATACAATTGACCTTATATTTTTTTCCAGGAACTGGTTTATTTTTCACTCAGCCTGCACAATAATAAAAATGTATTAGAATTTTAAGGGAGTACTTTTGAATTGAGGCTCAATCATATGGAAAATATGACGTTTGTTTTGGTGAGTATAAAAATTGATCTGACAGTTGACTAGAGAATTAAAAGATTTTTTGGGCAGTCCAAAGAAGGATTATTACTTGAGGGAATTAAGCGGAAATGAAATAATTTTAGAAATATAATTCTCAGCTAATAAAGTTAACGATAATCAAAATTGCACCCAAATAATGAATTTCCAGCCTAATATGCAGCATATTATATGCATGTACTAGTATATCTTTAGAGCTTAAGCTAGTACAATTTTGTGTTTACTGGTTTTTGTATTTTTCTGACCATCAGTTAGGAGTTTTTTGGGCAATTTATTGCGAAACGAGATAAAAAGAGGTAACATTATCGAAAACAAATTTCCGCACTTTACCTAAAAGTTCAGTGAAAATCAGATTTAAATGTCTAGAGATTATATGATTTTAATAATTTTGAAAGATTCCCCTCCCTACCGAACCTGTTCCGTGGTATCAAATATTTGATGCGAAAACTGAAGATGTCGAAGCAATAGCTTTAATAATATTGGGATTATATAGTAAAGTTCCTCGAGATTATACCGAATTAAACGAAAAAATTGAATTTTTGCGTGAAGTGAAGAAAAAGCAATTGAAGGACGCGAATGTAACAAATGATGATTCCCCGTTTCAAAGTGGAAATAACAGTCCAGGTATTTACTTCGTTAAATATGTGTATATAAATCGTCATCATATTTTTCGTCTCTGTGTTTCAGAACACAGACGAACTAGTTGGGGTTACGACCATTCAGACCCGATAAATCGATAATTGTTTTTGTATTAAAGATAAGTTTTATCTGAATCATTTCAACGTCATAGATGTACGTAGCAGTATGAGTTGACTTTAATTAATGAAGACTTATTCATAGTGTATGAAGGGCGAAGTGTGAAAAGCAATTGGATTAAAAATGGAGATTTTCTTACATTTTTTGAAGTGATAAATTTTTCTGAGATTTTTCTTAAAAAAACTTTGAATATAATTATAAGATTTAATTTTTTTCAAAATAACGTTAAAAGTGAATCTTTGGAAATTTTCTGAATCAATTAATCGAGTCGTTCCGTCATAATTTATATATTTAGCTTAATAATTTGAAAACTTTTTTTATTATGCGTGAGTTTCAAGTGGTGTTGAAACCAAAAGTGGAACGTTAAAAAATGAATAACGCTAGAATATAATTATTCATCCGATTTTCTAGATAATAGTATCATTGGATCCAATTTGAAATTCTTTATGTTTTTCAATTAGTAAGGTAAAGCGTATGTGGGCTCTGAAAGCGACTTTATAGGATTTTGTACAACGTTCCACTTTTGATTTCAACTCCACTTGAAACTCAGGCGGTATATAATATGAATTATAGCGTGTCCAGTGGACGCTGTCTACCATATAAAATTGAAATTATCTAAATTTCAGCTAACAATACATTGAAATAAAATAATTATAATTTCACGAGATTACAATCAAGTATTCTAATGTCTATTTTGATTGATTAAGTCTGCCAATCTTCCGAACCTCATAAAAAAATTAAATTATTTTTGTACTTAAAAATAAGACATCTTCAAAGATTCTTGATTATTACCGGTTAAATCAGTTGATTGATTTCGGAGAATGTCGAAAATCTCGCCAAAAAAACACATTTTTCAGTATTAATCATAACTGAATCAGCTAATTCGCTGGGAAGTATGTAAATCATATTAAATCTAACCATCAAAAATAGCCAGATTAACGTTATTGACGAATTAAACAATAATATTTTGATGATGAATAATATCGTGATTTCAATGATTAGGGATTAGTTAGAGAATATACAAAAAGCTACTTTACGACTTTCTGTAGTAAAAGTCGTAATCTAAGAGTTAAATCATAATATCCAAATAATAGTTATTTATCTTTTTTACCGATCAAATAGTCCCTTATTCGAAAACAAATATAAGCTTTACTATTCACATATCAAGCAGTTTCCCATTATATTTTAATAGACATCCCTAACTAAGACCTTTTTTCAGGACACGCAAATTAACAGGTGCGATTGTTCGGAACTGGTACATACGATCTTATTGAAATTTTGGGCCATAATCAAACTTTCCAAGCTACGTTCCGGTGCAATGCTATTTGTCTCGATTTTTACCGGTAATTTACAAGAATTTTTTTGTTTATTTGGAAAAAAAATCTAAAATTACCGGTAAAAAACCTAAATCGGAAAAATCGTAAACTTAATTCCATCGGCAAAATTGGTCATTATTAATTTAATGGGTTTTTTAACTTGAAAATTTTTTTCTGAGAATAAGAAAAATTTTTAATTAATAGTTTCGATTTATAACAATCATTTTCAAATCTGAATAAAAAAGGAAGAAAATGTTTTGTTACTATTAGTTAAAAATGCAATTTTAATAAATTGCTAAATAACAACGACAAAGATTTTTCAAATCTGAAAGTTATACAAATATTTTCTGATCCAACCAATTTTTTAAATGGGCATAAATGACCAATAATCTGAAAAATGTTTATGGTTCTGACTTTAGAATTCAATGGCCAAAAGTACACTTTTAACAACTTTTTCAGCATTTAACTACCACGTTAAAAATTTCCTGTCGGATCAATAAACTTTATTACAGAATAAATAATGTAAAAATTCCGATCGGGACTATAACCCGTAGAAGACTGACGTCTCATTTTGTATCAGACTATTACGTTCTGAACGTGTAAGAATAAAAATATCTCTAGATTTTACTCGTAAGATAAGTTTATGATCCAAATTAAAAAAAATCTTTTGGTTTTTAGAATCGCCTACGCAAATTGTAAATATGTGGAGCTATTAACGTTTAATAATTAACTCTCTCACTCATGGCTTCATTTAAAAAAACACCTGTAGATTAAAGACCAGAAACTGCAGGTTGCTTCTAAATAAATCACTTTTTAGGAAAAAATTTTCTGAATCTGCTACATTTAAAATTTTTGTCCTGACGCGTCATGACGTCCCTGAGTAAATTTTTATTTCATTTAAAGTGATTTTGATAAATTGCGTAGGTTAGGTCTTTTTTTCGGAAAACACCTGTAGATTAAAGACCGAAAAATTGCAGGTTTATTTCGAGGAAGTCAAACTTTTTTAGAAAATTAAATTCCTTATATTTTTCCATTATTAATTTTTGGTTCTGACCGTCTCTATTTTCTCCCTTAATTGCGTTAGGTGAAGGCCAATTTGCTTAATGGTACTGTTTCGATAAAGAGTTAGGGGGTGAGTGATAGTGATTTTTGGGATTTTCAGAGGCCTTTCGTTACGGTTAGACCCAATGCGAGACTGGACATTTTTTGAAACATCTATTAGGAAGATCTTATCTTTTGAATTCTCGCGATCCATTTAGATAGTTTAGTACACACTCCCCAAACCATCTGGTTAACGCGGTTACACACGAGTCCCTCAGCTTTTTTCAAAGACAGGATCCTAGAGCTAAATATCGGAATCTATCCTTAATTTCGGGATGAGCAACAATAGCAAGTGCTTGGCACTTTTACTTTCCCGGTAATAAGCGCTCAAAGTCTTAGCCCTAAAAGTGGCTTTCATGAATGAGAGTTAAAGCGGTTACCCACCCGCCACTTTAGTGACTTTTTCAAACGTTGTGTTCTGAGCGTGAATAAAACTTCGCGTGAGTTTCATGTTCTGAGACCACGGAGATATTTGTCTAATTTTTCAGAAAAAGAGTAACAAAGTATTTTCTGTATGTCGTACCGGTATTTTTAGCCGGGCAAAAAGATCCTTTTCGACGTTTTATCCTGATTCAATTTATTTAGCTGTTATTTAACATAATTTCTGTTTTTGTGAGATACCAATCTTGTTAGTTTAAAAAAGGTTATGCGCTCAGCATTCATATTCCTATGAATTTGCTTACAATATGATAAAGTCCTAAAATGGCTGTTTTTTGTACCCTGAGCCGCTAGTTCAATTTCATTGTAGGCAAGTAAGCTATTTTTGTCCGGAACAAATGTACTTTCTTAAAATTGCGAGCTCATCAATTTTATGCGCTCCAGTATTTCGCTCATCTATATAGTTATGTTTTTACTTGCGCAGTCCAAGTTTGCTCTCCTTAAAAAATACGTCGTTTTACTCAATCTAAGAAAATATTCAGGAATTTTTTTTTTTCGAAAATTAAAAATTTTTACATCACACGGATTTCAACTTTGAAGTTACAGACAGATCGAAGAAATTTATACTTAAAAAAATCGGATTTGGGATTTTACACGAAATTTTTTTTTTTTGGATTATTGTGCGAAACCGATAACAAAAGAATGGAGATTAAAATTAGCTTTCTACCATGTCTGAAGCCGAAATATAACTCGCGTGGGTACTCCCTTGAACGGCGGTGACGCTCGCAAATTAATTCGCTTAAAGTTGAGACTATACTATCGGCCAAAAATGACAATAGCTTCGGCTCTAAGATTTTGTTAAGTACCTAAGGCTCAGTCATTAAACCCTATCTCCTCCCTTAATAACAATAGGATTCAACCCAATTTTTCGGCGTATGGCTGCAGTACGAACTATCTAACTTTAATTTCGAGATGAAAAAATTTTACTATATAAAATGACATAGTAACCCTCAAAATAAAATTTGTAACGGCTTATAGCATCACGGGATGTGATTATGCAGGAATTCAAATTAGCTGCTTGATTTATGCCTTCTCAATATGGCTTGTAATTAAGGCCTTCCAAATTTAGAATTGTAATCTGCTTCTAGAATTATTTATTTATCGCGGGAAATTTCCTTTTATGGTATGAGTCAGTATGCTTGGCTATGGACCGGAAATGACCATTCAAAAAATTCTCTCTTATTTTTTTATAAACGAGGTCTCAACTCCCTGCTAGCGAGTATGCGGAAATTCGGTTGACTAAAATGCCTTTCGTTTTTGATTTCAAAATTTGCTATAAGCTAATTTCTTAAATCTCATGATAGGATGATCTATATTAAAATGCATGTTATCTTGAGACAATTTATTGCAAATCACATCTATTTTGATTGTGATTATCAATTCGTAGGCATTGCGGAAGAGTTTAGCGGCAATTTTTGTATTAAAGTTACGAGTTTTCTTTAAAGACTTGACTTCTGAACCATATCAGAAGCCGGATTATCAAGTTCTCTTTAAATTTATAGAAGAAAAACTTCAAAATATTGAAAATCATCCTCTCGAATTATGTTAGATATTTCGTACTCGCGCCATAATGCCGAAAACATTGGTGTGAATCCTATTTGTATTTAGAGAGAGATAGGTTTTAAGATTTGGTCTGTATGAGGCCGGTATCGGTCGTTTAAACGTGTAAATCAAAAACAATCTTAGACCAAGGCTCATTGTCATTTTTTTTTGCCCGATTTAGAGGTCTCAAGCTTTAGCGAATCTTATTTGCGACGCTACCCCCTCTTGGAGGTATATCTGTCTAATTACACTAAGGGCCTATAGAGGCATTTAAATCTCCAATGATTCGAGGTGTTAACAGCTGATGTACTACAACCAAAGCTCACCAAAATTTATCGAAATTTATGCATTTTTTTTTTCTCGATTTACTTTTTGAAGTGCGTTGTTTGATAAATAAAGTTTAAAACAATAACGTTTGTTCAAATTTTGACTAGCTAAACTTCAAAATGATCGCCTTGACGTTAAAGCCAACTTTCTCATCAGTGTTCTGATCCTTTTAATTTCTGGCATGGATCGTTGAAAAAATTGAACACATATTTTGAAATATTCGGAGGAATGATTTTATCAAGTGACTTTTTAAATTCGTCTAATTTGCGTCTAATTTCAGTTTGCATAAAGCAGTCGCTGGAAAAATATATACTACGTACAGTGTCTGGCATTGACCTGATCCTTGGGAGTAATCTTGGTTAGATCATAATCTGTGAGCGAATTGGACTGTCATGGTCAAAAAATTCTGGGCCGTTTTGCAAGTAGTATCTACTTTAGCATTTCAGGATATATTTTAACTGTAGTTTCAGTATACTTGTTCAGAGAAACAATCAGGTCCTCCTTTTTGGATTCTGGGATGATTTCGTCAGTCCGCTGTTCAAAAAGTTCTTCTTTAACATTGCAGTAAACTATTGTGTAGTAGTCATCATGTGAAATGTTATTTAGTTAAGGGGGATGACGACTACTGATTTTAAATAAAGGTCCTTAGAGGCATTAAACATGCTCCAATTTGATACGGGGTGATAATTAGTTACTAAGACCGCATCTTCAAAAAAAAATTCGAATATTTTCGTCTTCTTTTCTAAGTTATTTTTTTAAAAGATGAAGTTAAACAAATAACGTTTGCTTCAAATTGACACTAAACTTTCAAAATATCGACTTGGACGTAAGCCAACTTTCTCATCGTGTTTCATGGCTTTTCTTTTAGCTACTCTTGACGAAAAAAACTCGAAGCACTTTTTTGTCGGAATTTTTTGGGAAATGGACCAAAAATCATATTTCAAGTTCTAGCCTCGGAAATTTGCAAAAAGCTCTCATATTATCTAAATTTTCTGAGGATAGCTTTGATAAAAATTTGAGCCATTTGCAAACATATTCTCAGGAGGGGAGATAGATTTTGAGTCTGCAAATTGTTTTAAAAATCGTCGGCTTTATTTGGCGTTCGTAGACTTCAGTCGCGGATCGAAAAGCTCTCTATAAAATTTATATACTACCGGTTACGTGATCTGTAAAATTTGAGCTCAATTTGATATCGCTGAGAGTGATTTGAGAAACGCTCGTGAATGACCATTATTGAATTATTTATGACCACAGCGGGTACCCGTCTCAGAACATTGTCCCCTTGACCCAGGATAGCAGGCTTTCAAAAAGATCACACGCACATAATTGAACCTTTTTTTTTCGCAAGATCAAGGATAGAATCTACAAATGATTTTTCGTTTTCTTCATGACTCTAGTTTCAGTATATTTCACCTAGAAAATGTTCTACAATCAGAGTGTATACCCCTTAGCATAGTCTACAATTTCAGTATTTTCGGTCTTTCTCTAGCTTCTTAGTTTTCATAATATATTCACCGTGAATATTCAAATCTGCCAGTTATTACCCCTCACTAAGCATGAAAATGTTTTGCTTATTATGCATAAAAACAATTTCTCGGACTATCTAATTAATTTTGCGTCCTGTTACAGGATTGTTCCATATGATATATATGATATGTAGGAAGAACTTTCCTTGGTTAATCTCTTC
>SCLH01000013.1:11076-34787 GCA_004367855.1 Oikopleura vanhoeffeni
AAAAATAAAAATATTAATCTGAAAACAAAATAAATCGAGTTTTTATTTAAATGTAAAGTGAGACATTAAAACATCCGTAACATTCTTTTGCCTCCGAAATAATCTGATTATCAAGTTTTTTATTTATATCGATAATGTTAACGGTTTTGATATTTCCGTCTAAAATATGCATAATCCAGTTCATTTCCCAAATGAAAATTTTTCCCATATTTTCTTTTTTCAGATCGAGTTTTTTGCAAGCAACTAAACCGGTGTCCCAGTTTATTCCATTTAAAAACCCTGTCGTTTCGACTATTTTATAAAGTGGCCTATAATTTTCTTTATTAAAACCCCCTTCATCTATCATGATAACATCTCCTAATTTAATTG
Organism: Oikopleura vanhoeffeni; assembly: GCA_004367855.1. Lineage (NCBI taxonomy): Eukaryota > Metazoa > Chordata > Appendicularia > Copelata > Oikopleuridae > Oikopleura > Oikopleura vanhoeffeni. Next base: position 11,446 of record SCLH01000013.1, read on the forward strand.
GCATTTTGTTCCTATTATTGTAGGACATGTCACTGGCGAAAGGGACAAATTTTATAGGTCTAAGTTTGGTATTTTCAAAGCGTTTTTTCTCTACAGATTTCTGAACACATTTTCTCAGAATAATAGTTGCTTTGGTTAAAGCATTAATATCTACTTTGAAAGGTTCTCCATGAACGTATCTGCCGTGAAAAAGCTCAGTCGGGCGAAAACCTTCTGCCCCGATAGTAAAGTTAAATTTCTTGGTAGCTTCTTCTACCGCCAATTCTTTCGAAATGCCTGATTTACTAAGTTCAAGCGTGAGAAATTTAGAAAAAACTGCAATGCGCCCGTCTAGTGGGGCTAATCGATTTTTGGACCCAGTATGTTTGTCTAGTAGACAAATTTTAATCCCCCAATTTTTAATATCCTCGTCTTCAACTAAAGCTGCGTGAGAAGAAACATTGTCCATTCGGACTGTTATGTAAGCATCGTCAGGTTCAGTAGACGCTAGTCTACTTTTAACTTGGTACAAAATTTGTTTCAGTTTTTCGCTATTTAGATTTCCACTAATTAAAACTGAAACCGCAAAACGTGAAAGAAATTCACTAGCAAAAAATATTTTGACAGAACGATTTTCAACTTCCTTGTTACGCGTGTTAACCATTGCTAACATATTATTTGGCACTGTTCTGTGAATTTCATCACCATAAATTCGCATGCCTATTCTTTTAACCTCGAGGGTTTCTTCTTCAAAATTTTTAAATTCCCTGGCAGTGGGGCGGTATTTTTTAAGTCTAATACACTCTTTGCAACGGCTGCAGAGTGTGGAAATTTGATCACTAATATTTTTTATGATAAACAGTCTTTTTACAGCATTTAATAATTTAGCCATACTGCCGTGACCGAAAGTATTGTGGACTGCTATTGCAATTTGACTTTTGCAACTTTCGGGAAGAATGATTTTTCTTAATTTTTGATCAATTAAGTTTCTATCATAACGAACTAGGCAATTGTTATAGAGTTTACATTCCTGATTATTAATCAGAGTACCAACCTTTCTTTTGTTGTTGGGGGCATCGTGTCCATTCTTTAAAACTTCTTTCGCTTTTCGGATAGTAGCGCAGTTGTTTTGCCACGAGTCCAAAAGAGGCCAGTTGTCCACAATATCTGAAATTTTCATGGTTAAATCGATATCATTATAATAGATTTTTGCTAAAATTTCCATTGAGTGAAAATTATATTTGAATTTTCCCAGATCGGGATTTGGGATGAGGCTATTACTCCACCCCGTTGCGCAATAAGGGTACATTAAATTTTCGGGTAGACCTATAGGTCTGACTTCCATTTGAAGTTTCAAAAAACTTTCATAGCTCATAGTTGGAACCATTTCTGGTTCAAATTTTAGAGAATTAAGTTTTTCAATCAGATTTTGTTGATTTTTGAAAAATAATTCTCCTGAGCTGTCAACTAGATCACAAACCCTACAACCTTTGCAAATTACTGAATTTTCTTTAGTCCTAGATAAATAATCAGCGAATTGAATTGCTGGGCTTTTGGCTGAGATATAAATAATCTCGTAATTAAAATATGCAAGTTTTGCAAAACTTTCATTTATTTTGCGATCCATAGTAGGGACCCCTGAGGCCCTAAGTTTTTTATATAATTTATATACAGATTGCGAATCTGTATACATAATAATGTTTTTATTGCATCTTTCAAGTTCAGGGGCGGCAGCTAACATCGCTGCTAAAAGACCCGTGAGTTCTACTTCACAGGAAGATGGCTTCATTTTATTATCGCAGTCGGATCTGCGACGTGAAAAAATTCTAATAAAACGCCTTTCTTTGCCTTCCCATTGAAAGAAAAAGGCTGCGTTTGCAAAATAACTGGTGTCAGTAACACCATGAACGTCTTTTTCAGGGTCAACCGGATATAAAGTAATTAGGTCTTTTACTTTAGCTTTCACGTTATTTAGTTCACAAATTAATTCCGGAGTCCATTTTACTCCATGGTTATTGATACCTGTAGCTTCTTGGCGTAATTTATGCAATAATTTTGAAGAGTAGGGGAGATGGTCAGAGATATATGACGCGCTACCTAAAAAACGTTTTAACATTTTCTTGGTAGTGATATTGAATTCAGTCATATTATCTAAATTTTTTACAACATGAACGTTTGGCTCTATAGAGCCGTTTCTTAAAGTTTTACCTAGTAATTTAATACTAGTGCCTAAGATTTTCATTTTTGACCCTTTAACTCTGAAATTAAAAAATGATAATGTTGATAAAATGCCGTTTAAAACAAAAAGAAATTCCTCCTTATTTTTACCCCAAAAAACGATATCATCTAAATATCTACGTAAATTGTCCTTGTATTTGTATAAAATTCTTAACATAAATTCCCTAACCGATTGCGGTGACACTGCCCAACCCATCGGACATCTTTTATAGCAAAAAATTCCCATTTCGGGATGTTCTACACAAAAATAACTCCATAGGGATCGGTCTAACTGAAAACAGTAAAACATACTCTGTATGTCAAGGGTTCCTATTAAACCCCGCTTGGTATGTTTTGCTACTTCATTAATAATGCAATTGACCCCATCCGATTGGGTGGCTTTGAAATGTGTCATTTCATTAACGGTTTTAGAACAGTCTAAAATAATTCTACAAGAGTGTGCGTTTAAAACCATTTCTCCTATATCATTTTTCTTTCCTACAGCGAAAATGCTAATGATATTTTTTATAGTTAAATCATTTGGAACTTTGATCAAAACGTCGTTGGCGATTTCTTCGTTTAATTTAGAGATTAAGGCGGATTTTACATCCTCAGTCATAGAACTGAAATAGTTGGGAACACGGGTACTGGACATTTTCCCATCAATTTTCCCTCTAACTATATATCTGTCGTCAGTGACAGTTCCTACGTCTCCCGCAAATAATGGTTTAAATTTGTTCAAAATTTCCCAAATTTTTTCATTTAAATCAAAATCTTCGGGAATACCTAATTCGCTAAATAGATCATTTACCTCGACTTCATGGAGGGAATTAGTATTTTTGAACTTATCTGCTAAAATATCCATTTCCATCCAAAACTTTTTTTCAGAATCTGGATTTTCATTAGTCGCCTTTTTTGTGTTAATTTCAAAATTATTAATAATGGATGAAGAATCTTGCTTCAATTTTCTATCTACTAGGATAGTTTTATGCCCAATATTAAACGGAATTTTATAAATTTCTTCAGAAACTTCAGAAATTTGATTATTCAAATGGTTATACATTTCTTTTAAAACAATTTCATTTACTGGTTTAACATTTGTTTTACCAAAAGCTAAATAAACTTCACCATCCTGCCATGACATTTTAAAGTCATTTTCTTTCCACTCTGAAGTACCAAATAGTACTGTATTCCAGGGGCCAGAGTCTGTGACCACACAGCCTCGAAATTTTATTTTAAAATTATTACTCTTTAGTGTAAAATTAGCCCGATAATCGAGGAGTTTAATTGGAATATTTGTGGCTCCCACAGCAATAGTTTTTTGTGGGTATTTCTCGACTGCTGGTAACATATTAAGAAGTTTTTCATGGATAAGCGAAGAACTGGCTCCAGAGTCTAATATCATTTTAATGCTCTGTTTGGAACCATTAATAATACAATCAAGGCGTACCCCTTGTTTTATAACTTCTTCATTAGTGGAAAATTTATCGGTAGTAATTTTTATCCCGTTATCTAGGGCAAAAATATTCACTTTATTTTGTAAAAAACTATTCGAGACTAACAGTGGTAATTTATTGGAAAAAACTAACATTCCCATTTCGTCAAATAAATTGTCGTTTCCTATAAAAAGGGTGTTTTTAAATGCGTTTTTACAAACAAGTATATTTTTTATAGTGAAACCGGAAAATTTATCTAATTTACACGAAAAATTGAAACTGAAATTTTCAAAAGTATCATGACTTCCAAAAATGTTAAAACTTTTCTTTTGAGATAGATAGTTGACAGTAACCTCGCAAAATTTATAAATGTGATAGAACATGTCTAAATTGCAAAATGTTAAATTTGAACCTGAGTCAATTATTGCGTTTATAGAAATATTTGGTAATATTTGCGAGATGATAGAAATCGAGGAAGTATTGTTAAATTTGTTTATTATTTTAAAAATAGTCCAGTAATCATGAGGAAATCTAAAATTATTTCCAGGTGGACAGTGTGGTAAAAAGTTTGCGAAAAATGTTGAAAATGTTTTTGAAAACGAGTTACATATATTTTCGTGATTATTTGATCGTAATTGAGTTTTGCATCTGTTTTCTTTCGCATCAGCTTGATTTTTAACCTGAAAATAAAAATTAATGATTGAAAAAATCTGCTGATTAATTTCGAAAAAGATAATAGCATTTAAAACGCAAAAATCTTGAAATTTTATAAAAATAGTAATAATACCTATGGTAAGATTGTCCAAATTTAACGTTCCAGGTGGATCTACCGTTTTGTTCTCATTCATTACCGCATAACTTTCGATTTCGTCGTTTTCGGTATCTTCGTCCAGTTCTTCCATAGCATCGATTTTGTCCTCCTCATCCAGAAAATTGAACACATCGACCACAATCTCATCAAATTGTTCCTCTGTAAAAGCATTGAACGTCTTTTTGTTGATGTTGCCTCGGACAGGAATCTTTCCTGACTGATTTTTGTGGATGTTCATTTTCGATCTGAAATTATTTCTTACAAATTTACGTTTTGAGTTGAATTTATTCTGGGAAAATTTATTGTTTTGGAATTTATTACCAAATTTGTTATCTCCAGAGGAGTTTCTAAAACTTGGTTTTCTTCCTCCACTTTTGCTGACATACCCTTTTCCCGATTTAATAAAAGGACCGGAAGTAAATTTCCCTTTAAAATTATCATTTTTGTTAAATCTTGCGTTAAACCGATTAATTTCAATATATTCTGAGGCCCCATCCTCACTTTCGACGAGAAAAAATAGCTCTACCGTATCTACTGGGTCAAAATTATTAAGAGAAACGTGATTATTTTTGGATCTATCTTTATCCTCGCGTTCTTTTGTGACCAAATTTAATAATTTAAAATATTGATCACCCGATTCGTTAGGGTGGGTTTGGTATGCACTTTCCCATACTTTCATTAAAAGGTCAGTTTTCCGGCGATTTTTAGAATTTAATAAATCGTGAAATTCTCGTTTATTTTCTAAAAGCATTTTCAAACTGAGCTCTTCTAACGTCTTATCTTGCTTTTTTGCTATGGTACGTAAAATGACCTCGACCTCATTATAATTTAAGTGGCTAACGGAAAATAACATAAGAGCGAGATTTAGTCCTGGGGAGAAAAGTTCGCGGCCTAAGAAACCGTAACTTTCTCCTTCTATTTCCCCCAAATTTATTGGGCTCTCATAAAGAGCAAAAAATTCCGAAACCATATTTCTGGAATTTTGAATCAAACTTGATTCTTTTATTCCTGAGCGAGCTAAAATTGGAATACATTTTAAGAATGAAAAAAGTTTTAAAATGGGTGGCTCGAGCGCTTTGCAACCTGTCATAGAATAAATTAATTTTTTCAATTCGGACCAATTAGAGATTTTCCCTAAATTAAATTGCTGACCGATAATGTCAGGGAGTTGAGCCATCAATATAATGGTGGCATGTCCTAAAACATTACGAATTTCGGCAATATTTTCAGTTTGGAAAAAACTATCAAGACTATTGGCTCCTGTATAATTACCACCACCAAAAAATTGGGTAAATCTCTTGGTAAGGGTATCAAGATCTGGTTTATTTGCATTTAGACTATTTTTGTCTAGTGCAAACCACATTTCACCATTTATGGTGTTAGCGTGTAATACTTGTTTTTTTGCTACCTCGTCTACAGTAGAAGCATCTTTTCGGACGCTGTAAATGTCACAAATATCGGTAAGCATATATCGATAATCTTTCTGAAAAGATTCAAATTCAATCATATTTGAAGGGATACCTTTCGTGTCATCATCTGTACACGTGGAACAATAATTAGGTGGTCGCCATAAAAAAGGCAAAGTCTTGAAATCATACTTGGAGACTATTTTGTGATCTCTCAAACGTTTAGTAATATTATCCTCAAAATTGTGGATAATGTTATTAACCGAATGAATATCACCTTTTGCGATATAATTTATATCGACTTTAAAAATACTGTTCTTAGAGAACGTTTTATTTATTAAAGCTTGATCGTAGGCGCCAGGTATTGAACCTGGTCTTACCCTGTTTACACTCTGCTCATAGGACATGGCCTTGAGGTTTGTGGGTATTAGACCCGGTGAACTATCAGATACTAACCTTAATTCTATGAACTTACTTCGGAGAGGGCGTGTTTCGTTTCACACTAACCAGGCACCACGTAAATAAGAGATCAGATTTAGCTCCCAGGATTGCTAATGAAAGCGCACCACAGAAACGGATTTTTGGAATGTTGTATTAACGGTTTTATTCGGATAAAGGATGTGCAGAAGGTTCGCGTCTAGATGCAGTTGGTTATGTACAGTGAAAGGGTGTTTAGTGGGTAGCAGTGATAGTCCTTGTGGTCGAGATAGGATCCGTGCGTGCAGATGCGGGAGTGTTCAGCAGCTAGAAGAGCTCCGTAGCGGCAGACTTTGTGTATGTCCAGCATCCTGTAACATACGACACGGGCCAAACTATCCAAAAGAATTGCCAAACAGCTCAGGAGAAATCTCGATTCTGCTGAGAGTCACAAAACCACCTAACAACTATTAATATAAAATGCAGTACACATGATGATAGAGTTTAGTGCTGAGTCGTGGTGATGTAATTGGCTGAGGCTGTTCAACGTCACTATAGGCGGGGGAAAGGACCCGGAATGAGTGGTTGTGTGTGCCATTTGCTTAAGTACGGTAATCGACTTTTCGCGGTGGCGATGTTACTATAGCGGAACATGCATAGATATTGTTTTTAAAATAAGGCAATCCAGTACTTCGTGATCAACGAATCGAATGAGCGAGTAGTAAGATGGTATAGTGGGAATGTTGTTACGCTAGAAATTCTATGAAATAATGATATAACGTAACTGAAATGAAAAGTCTGAATAAAAAAGTTCGTTCTGAAATCGAACAAAAGCTACCGTACCAAATTGAAGCCTGAGATTTCACTGATTAAAAGTATGGCTCACGCCTAAATCAAAGTAGATTGTCGATACCGAAATCAGTGTCAATAATTGCGATAAGATTTTAGGATATTGTATGTAACATTTTTGCTTGAAATAATGTGAAATTTCGTAGAATTCGATTAAGACTTTTCGATAAATGTAATGGTAAAATGCACGTTTTCGGTGGGGTCATATTCTACCCTATAACAATAATGTTGTTCAATTATCATCGGTTAAATACCGGTTTTTAGAAAATGCAGGTTAAAGCAAAAAAAAAAATAATATTCGAATTTTGAAAATTCCTAGAATTTTGAGTATCATAGATTGTTTTTGAAAGAAAAAAATTGCACCATAAGATTTCTTGGGTCAACTTAGTCATAACCGATAATTAAGTGTATCATAAATTAATTCTTAAAGGGCTCAAAAAATTACGATGCCCACACCCTTAAATATGAAATAAAAATCTAACGAAAATCTGTCCCAGCATGAATTTGTGTGGTCTTTTATTTTTGGTTTCAAATTATAATTCTTTGAGAGAAATTGTGAGGTTATACATACATCACACATATCTACGTTCTCGAATTGCTTTGTAATTCCTTTGATGAAACTGTCCTTTGAAGATCTTCTTGAAGCACAAAACAAATGCCGACGGTAAGATATAGAATCCTTAATCTAATTTATTTGCTGAGATAAATACGAGAAATTAATTATAGTAGTTTTTGGACACTTTTATGCGAATTTTTAACGTCCAGTTTTAACACCAAATTGTACTGCAAAATATTATAATTGGAGAACGAAGTTGCTGAGAGTTCATTGGAAAGAATCTTAAGATTAATGTCAAAAAGGTTACATGCAAAATTTCAACTTATGAAAAGTTAGAATATAGTTAAAGGTTTTCCGCTTAATTATTTCTGTAACGGGAATTTTTTTACTATTATATCGATGGTTGAAAATGTATAACAGACGGCGAAAACGTTAATCAATTTAAGTTTTTAATAAATATGAAGTTAAATCGCATGGCCAATGCGCTAGAAGTTTTTTCATGAATGGATTCCGAGTAGTATTGAACGTTATTAGAAATATACACATACATCACAGAGATCAACGATAAATCAAGAGGCACTACACAGATCCACAAACACTCTTACCGCTCTCTCAACCTATCTCACACACACATTGATTATTTTGACAATTTGAGTTGGAATTATATATAATTTCTTAAATATACCGAGTTTATTTTGACAAAAATTATGTTGACAGTTATTTCTGGTGCGGCAATTAAAAGAATCTTCAGACGAAATGCCTAAGTTTCTCCGAAGTTTAAAATGAGCTAGTATGGCACGGAAAAAAAATAAACAACATAATAAACAGTCAGCTTTTGAATGTTTTTAGCTACCGATATTCTTTTTTCCCAACGGAACTTATGCTTAAAAACGTTTTACTATTATGTTTTCTTGAGACCGAATTATAACAAAACAAGCCTGGAGATACTGAATTAAATTAATATGAACTGTACAGAATATATAATAGAGGATACAAATATGAAGACAGCAACGTGAGCAACATTAGAAAAAATAGTATTTATATTATTCTTAGTTATATATATTAGATTAAAAAAATATATAGATTAAACATAATCTTCACGACTATCATATTCATACTAGAGATGATTTTCGCTCAAATTTTCTATATATGCTAGAAATGAAGATAAACCCTATAAACACATCGCAGTAAGATATCAGACAACTCTACATACACAATTTCGTTTTCGTGTCATATATTTATTTCAGATTTTCGACATGATTAAAATGTGAGTTGCTCGTGGATACGGATTTATGTGAAAGAACATTAAGCCTCACTCACCGGCACCTCACGATGTTGTACGCTCGATGCATATGTTACCGTGAAGGTTCTTCATGTGGCATACCCACGCTTTTGCTTTGAAGTTGAAATACGCATTGTGAGCGTCACATTTCACCTTTCTTATGCGTGTTGGATTTGGCACTCACACTGCAAACTCCACACGGATATTTGCACATATCACACTAAAACTCACACAAAGTAAAAGTTAAACTAGGAGTTTGGACTATAAGTTTTTGGGGTTCAAATATAGTGTACTACATTTACTGTTCTCCCACCCCCGGGACGCTCCTAGCGCTAGCACGTCCGCTCGCAGATCAGCTGTCTGTTTAGCGTCGACTTTGCCATTTGTTTCAAATTTTTCTAAACCCACAGCGCGTCATCCGCGCGCCCTCCTACATTTCTGCAGTAGTACGCTCATACCCAACACACGACCACCACAATCCAACTCCGTTCTACTCTTTGCAAAGCACAAAAACCACACCAAATAAGAACAGACCAACACACTTCACAATCTTCTGATTTCGCTCTCAGCATTCTATCCCGCAGCTCCTCCTTTCTCTCACACACACTCTCAAGTGTCGCACACCATCAACGATACATCATATCTAATTGACCACTAGCAGGACTTCCCAAAATGTCCGGCTGAGTAACACACACATCATATCAACTCAGATACTCTCATCTGGATCTATCTTTTGAGCTAACTTCTCGAAAAAAATCCCCGAAGCACATTAATATCTACTACGCAGATACATTTACAGACCTGAAAAATCATATTCTGAAGTTTGGAGTCGAAATTGAAAAAAACGGCTCCTCAAAAGTGTTCTATTTGTTTGAGATACACACACACACGCTCTCGCACAACACTCTACGACTGACCACTTTTTCGCACTATTAACCTAGTGTAGAGATAGATTTCGATGACACACAGTCGAAAACACGCTGGCTTCATCCCGCACTATTCTATAAAAAACACTATAGACACTCTACTCCACACACAGCGTCCTCAGAAGCTTTTGATCTTGAATTATGCAGTTATAACGTAGAACAATTGAGGTTTAATCTTATAATAAATGCCTGAGAGGAGACAGATTTTTTCGTTTGACACCTTCAGGATCTCCTCGATCTCGCTCTATGTGTTGGGAGTCGCATGCATCGCACACAACCTCTTTTCGACACATGTCACGCACAGATCGAAGCTAGTACTACAACACACACATCTGAATTATATATCCCTGAAGCCCTGCTTGGCTTAATATTTATCGAGATATGCTCAAACTTAGGAGACCACCACGCCTTAATGAAGAAAGTCTTGGGACTGAAAACAGTAATCCCTGGGGATCGTATTCTTTTAAATGCCTGACACTCATTAACAGCTAGGCAATGACTCTGTATCGGGCTCATACCTGTCCCTTATTACACATGACCCCGCTTTTAACTGTTTATAGTAACTATACCCCGTCGCTCCAACCATACCCCATCGCCCCCGGCCCCGGGCGGAATCGTGTAAACACTCGCGAAATGATTATTTCTTCAGGGGCAATTAACATCTGCCCTGCCAAATATTCTGTTAAATTAACTGCTCTATGAACGATTTCAATTTTCAGTTAAACCGCATGTCGAACAGTACGACTCTCTAATAGTAAGAGGAGAATGATGTTAGGCATCGCACAATTGAATAATAAAGTAATAATTGTTCAAAATTTCGTTCGAACATTCTGCTAACCGAATTTTTATTAATCGTCGCATGCATAATGCTAAAGACAATAATTCGCATGCATAAGACACAATTTATTTTATACCGAAATTGATTTGAACTTCTGAAATTTATTTAACCATTTACCTCAATTATCATTAATTTCAAGAATCTTTGGGCCGTCGTTTTGATAACAAAACTGTCATTAGAAAATAACAATTCAAATGTAACGCAACGAATGCAAAATTTATTTAGCATATAATTTGATTTGAGATTAATATCAAACGTCGTTTTGGTCTTATGCGAGAACGATCGTCAAGTCAGCTATTCCGCTCTCAAATTATGAGCAGCCAATATATAACACTAACCACACTCTTAAATCCTTATCATCCGCAATTATAAACTCTCACTAAACTGTTTCATTAACAATCCTCACAAGCCAATACCTTAATTCGATTTCTTTCCTGCTGAATTTGAAAAACATCTTTATACCGGTAAAAAAAATGCAACAATATTTTTTTTAAGCTAATTCAACCACTTTCGAAGGTGTCGGGGTGCTAATTTGACTTTGCAGACGCAAAGGAGAAATACGCGGTTTCAATTTGTTTTTAATTTTTTTAGACATTTTTTTTAGTTTTTGTCGCCCGCGACGCGTCGAAGCAACTTATGAAAAAAACAGGCTGTGAGAAATTTGTTCTGTTCTTCGATACTTGGTATCACGCTGAACAAAAATGTTGCTCGAAGGTCAATTCAGAGACTAACCATTTTCTTAAGGGACCCTCGACCGACAAATGTGGTATTACAACAAATACCAAACGATGTTGCAAATCATGCAACAATCATAACACACTGATTAAAAATGCAACGCATCGAGATCTTGAATCAGGCTAAATTGGACGCGTAAGTCAAAAGTCCATACACGGATTGTAGAGTTCTAAAGTGTATCCGCAGGACATGTTTGCTCTGTATGAGTATTAGGGATCTAGCGCGATGCGCGCACGTGGAGCAGTCATTGTATTTTCGACCGCGACCCCGGTGTCAAAATCGTTATACTAACGGAGAGTAACTAATTCTAGATATTGAGATTCGGTTGGCAGTAGTAAGTTAGCTTTCTATCAATTCTACTTAGCACAATATTATAGTAGCTACGCAAGAAATACGAGAAGATGATTATATAATTAACATCACAGGCAAAAAGTTTACACATAAATGAAAAGGACTTTCAATTTTATAAATAATTGGTATCAAGCGATGTATTTGTCTCCCCCTTGTAGATAGTATTATCTGTTGAGCCTAATCAATAATGTAGACTGGATATGCAGGCGCAGCTTAACGGCTGACGAGGTGACAAGCTATAGATGACTCCGAAGACATAGCATACTGAAAGAAACACTTCAATGCGCGTTCGTGAAACAATAGTCGCGTTTTTCTGAGGAGGTTCGGCGATATGTTGTATCATATTAAAATAAGAGGTAGCAAGCAATTCTTCAAAAATAATTTATGAGGCGAATGAAGATAAAATTTATAAATACTTGTCGATGAAGATTGTAGAGAATTTTTTTTTATCAATTAATAGTCGACATATGTGATTTTTTGGATATCTAAATCTCACGAATGCGCTCAATGGAGAGTAAAATCAGCAAATTAGGGTTTTATGCATTTAAAGGTTGATGTGATAATTTTTTAAAAATGAATCAAATTTTTGACTTCTAAGGTTACGGACTACAATATACAATTAGGAAAATTAAAGTTCAACCTCAAATTTCACAAATCTATTTGAATTTTTAAAAAGGGTTATTTATTCCCAGATACATCTTGCTGGAGCACCCCACAATCCCTTAGTTTCGATTATTTACGTTTTAGGGTCTTACAGACCATCAGCAAGGTCAGCAAATTTTGTGGCTTGGATTGGCTTGGCTTGGAAACCACATAAAAAGTTGGTGCTTGGCTTGGTTTTGTGCTGCGTTGGTTTTTAAAACATTGCTTGGTCTTGGGCTTGGCTTGGTTTTTTTTTTGGCTTGGTCTTTGCTCGTTGGCTTTTTGTTTTCTGCTGGCTTGGCATTGGTCGGTGGCTTGGTTTGTTTTTTGAATCAAATTAAACTAAAAAATGGTTATATTCTTTGATGACTCCGTTACTTCGGTTTACCGAAAGTGGAAAATTTGTATTGGTCAGACTGAGATTGTATTATGATTAGTAGTCAGTTGATACTCAATTCGCCACTCTCGCACTCGCGCTCGCTCGGAGCGACGATTTATGTTTAAAACAAAATATGCAAATTATAATAAAATTGATAAATTTTTAGTTTATAATATTGTTAAGAAATTCTACAATTTGACTCAATTTCGTTATATTTTTGTGAGAAATTGGCAAATGTTTCGTAAATTATCAAATTTCGGTGAAATTCTCAAATTTTTGGTAAAATTGTCAATTATTTGAATAAAATTGTTGTCAAATTTGACAAATTGCGAATTTTGGTTAAATTTTTGATAAATTATGGAAATGTTGAATAAAATTATGGAAATTTTTTTGATAAAATGCTGGCAATTTTGATCAGATTGTGAACTTTTTGAAATATAGTCCAATTTTAATTGTCATAATTATACAAAACCAAGCCAGATACCATAGCCAAGCCCAACCAACCAAAAACCAACCAGCCAATAAAGCCAAGCCAAAAGACCAAGCCAAGCCAAAAACCAAGCAAGCAACTCGTTGGCTTGGCTTGGCTCGGACCAAGCAGCAACTCCAAAGCCGACCAAGCCAACCAGACTTGGCGAGGTCTGGTCTTACTCCATAACAGATAATTTTAGAAAATGAGAACTTATTGTTCCAGATATTGTTTTGAAAAGTAAGTGAGATAAACAGTATGTGTTTTATTTTCGTGGGAACTATAAAAGTTAAACAATTCGGACAATTCTCTTCAAAATTATAGATCGTTTCTACCGGCACACGACTTGATATTCTGTTCCCCCTCAAAAAAAACACATCTGTACAACCTGAGTTTCTCGTCACTGCGTATTTCATTCAGACGGGTAACACTGTCAAACTTAGACAGACGTTTTAAATTTCACCTCGAGTTGGAGATAATTGAATGACTCCAATTTGACATGTGATTCACTTGCGTTTTTTTCATCCCGCTTACTGGGTTTTATATCCAGCGCCTGCGTTTGTGTTTAATCCAGGTGCCTTGCAGTTTTATTTGTTCCGTGCTCTGCGTTTTTTGTAAAACAGGCGCCTTGCGTTTTTTTTCATAAGTCCTTTTGTATAAAATTATCAAGTTTTGAAATTTTAATGCCACTTCAGAAAAATGGCTCTTAATTTGGTCTTTTCGATTAGTTTATTGAATGAATTGTTTTCCGCGATAGTTGTTTTTATGCTTTCGCGTCTGTTCATCAGAAATTCGGTGTTTGTGGTAGAGGGGTCGGATAATTTTTTCTGGCGTTGAAGTAGAAAGTGGGCAAAATGAAGGCGTCTTCAACAGCAATAACTCCACATTCTACATCCTGTTCATCAGGTGTGGTATTTGCAAGAAGTTTGCACGAATTTTCGATATGTTTTTGCCCACGCTTCAATTGCGTTTTTGTATCAAAAAATGTTATAAACGAAAACGACGCCTTAAACTCACGCAATTTCATGACCTTTTTTGCAAAAATCAAAAAGACGAACACGATCCTTGAGTAGTATGTTCGCATTGATGGCATCGCATTCTCTTAGTTTGAGTTAAAATCTTCTTAAGGAGGTTGTGGGTGTAGAATGGTTGAATTGCTGGGAAAATAGCCCTCTCCTCCAGCTGGACTGGAGGTTGATAACGGCAGATAGGAGAATGAATGAAAAAAGAAATGTAAGCGGGAGACTAAAACTTCTCATATCACCTGCAAGTGAACTTTTATGATTCTGGTGAAGGATGGTCACCGGTACTGGAGTGAAAACTGGTAAATAATAAGTGTTCTCATTCCCACAAAAATCGAATAAGTCCGGTCAATTTTGTTTCAAAATTGAATAACATAAACTTTATGAAACCTATCGAGATATTGTTATATTTTGTCCGTTATTGTCGTCGAAATAACATTATTTCTCTGTTGTTTATGACGGTTACAAATAAATTCCAGCAAATTTTTCTTTAAATCAGAATCAAATCGGTCAATAGATGTTATAATTGGAAAAAACCATAAAATGTATGAAAAGCCTACGACAATATTGTTATATTTTTTGTACGTTATTAGTCGTTGAGAAAATTATTCTGTTTGTTTTTTATACGTATAACTAAGCTTCATTTGGCTTAATTTTTCCAGCGGTTTATTTCCTTGAGGTAGTTGTTGTCCGGTGCGGCTACGCAGGACCAAAAATGTGTGGGGCGAACGCCTAACGGATTTGAACCAATCATACATCTCATAGCACACTCCCTGAAGAATTAGTTTCGAATTCATTTTAAGAATAAATTATTGTTATTCTCACAGATACTAGAAAACATATAAATATGTTTTTTCAATCATAGCATTCTTTACACCACAACCCCTTTAAGGGAATATAGGTCGCATTTAAGGCCAAAAACAGGGTTGTAGCGTCGGCCTCAATGGAAGTACTAGAAAATGCACGAACATATGTATATTAGTTAAGCGATAATTTGAAATAAATTTGCTTTCAAAACAAATCGAAGGCCTCTGATTGGTTCGATACCAATCAGGGAACGACCTTTCACAAAAGTGGGCACTATTTTACTTCAAAAGCCTACTACCTCCTGAGTTTAGGGTCGAACAATGATTAATGTCTCAAATAAACTGGAGCAGTAGACGTGAGCAAAACACGAAGTTGATTTTTCTGAGAAAAATTCTTAGAAATTTTGCTCTCAGTATATCAGGAAAAAACCTAGTTTGTTTTGGCCTTATTTTTGAGGCCTCGGGAAATACGACTCCTCCCTGGATGTTCAAAGTCACAGACATTCGAAACTCAGATAAATGTGGCAGCTGAAGAGTCGTGCGAAAAGAACCGTTGATTGAGTTTTGTCTAAATTTCATACTTTTTTTTTGTAAATCGTCGTTGTTAAAATTTCCAAAAATCAAGAAATTTCCAATTTTTCATACGAATATTTTTGAACTCAATGCAAAAAGTGATCTTTCTAAGCACATGTATCAAAATGAAACGAGTACCAGAATGCTAGTTTCCCATATTTTCAGAAAAAAACATATTTAAAATTATCTTGAAAACACTTCATGTCGAGTCTTTATAATCGACAGTACTCTTAATCGGTGGCTACATTTCTAGCGATGAATGGTAAGTCGTAATTGGATTATCCTTTTTTTGATTAATTATCTCTTTCTGTTAACATAATTATTAAATTTTTAATTTATTTAAGTTTCTAATTATATCTGTCAATCAGAAACATAGAATCATTAATACTGGAGGTAAAATTTGCTTGCCATTTCGCAGCGTTTTTTTTGTTCCAGCCCTGCGTTTTTTCGCGGACAAAAAACGGTAGAAAAGAGTTTGTTACATTACTCGCGTTTTTATTATGCCCGTGTTTGGCCTGTCTAAGCGTTCCGAACTAAAAAAAAGGCAGTAAAGCGAGAAAAACTCAGGCTGTAGTTGTGATACAACTGCTGATGTACCGCCTGAGGTTTTAAGTGGCCGTTTTGAAACCAAACGTTGTACTGAATCTGAGATTGACTCATATCATGATATATAGCGCTTTCAGAGGCCTCAAAGGCTTTACTTTGAATAATTAAAAACGGAAGATAAGCTTTCTTAACTGGGATAAATGATAACTTAATTTTCAAAAATCGGATGAATAATTATAATTTAGCTTTAGGCGTTTTTTTACGTTTCCACTTTTCGGTTTCGACTCCACTTGAAACTCACGCGTTATTTCACAAAATTTACTGTCTTTGTGCACCAATAGTCTGATACAATTCTAGTTGAGTTTCATATATTATATACTCATTGGGTCAAGCACATTATTCAATAATTAGTCGCACATAACATTCGAAAATTCCCTTCATGTGTTAGCATAATCTACATAATTCAATGTCAAACTTGGCACATTGCAGGTGAGTAATAAAAAACAGAAATCACATAATCACTTCGAGAAAAAAAGTACCACAAAAAATTTGAAATAATATTTAGTTCATCTGGCCCCAAAAAAATTGATTGGTGGCGCCGCAGTCCGAACGAACATATTGTCTTCTTGACTAGTATGAGGTTGTCCAAGTGTATTTTTGTTGTTTCATTCATGTCCAACCGGAAGTGATCTTGAAAATGATATAGAATCTCTAATAGCGCCGTGTTTTGAATCCCACACTAATGTGTCGCTAAGACAGAGTTGTACTGTTGTACATAGTTACTAAAGTGATGGCATCGGGTATACTTATAGGCAGGGTGGCTTCCGCATTGGTAGCCTGGCCAAAGTTGAGTGATGCTTTGTTATCAGCCCGATAACGCCCCCGACATTATTTTTTTAAGAAATTGAAATTTTTGGAAGTGTATTAAAGACGCCCAATGGCCATTCAATATTGTATTGAATATATTTAAACTATCAGCTTTATTTTAAATATAGAACATGTTAAGCAAATTTCCTATTACTTATGAGACTACAAGCTATCAGGGTCTACTGGTGATTATTAGCCATTCGGCATTATATAACGCCATGAATCGGCTGTTAAATCTCAGACTAAATATGAAATTGCAAAATATCATATTGGAACATTATATGAAAAAGTTAATATAACGAAGAAAAAGGTCGTCCAATAATTGTTTTTATACAGCATGTTGATATTAATTAAAGAATACTTTATAAGTGCAGGAGGCAGTGAAAACTCAACGATAAAGGAGGTCGTTTTTTTATAAGTAGAAAACTCCCATCGGTTTTGTTATTGCACTCGGTGAGTCAAGACTTTTAGGTAAATCATCTCCAGTCAAGAAATGAATCAATTATATTCCCTTCCACACTTTTGTTGAAAATCTCGGCCTACTACTTAAAAAAACACACCTCGTGTTACCATAATTCAGCAGCTTCGGGATAAATTGACAAAAGTGGGGAGAATACAAGGGATATAAGCAATTGAATTATAAATAGTAATAACTGTGTAAGTTTATTTCAACTTCATATTGTCCTAGCGCATTTTCAGGAACAACCATAATAATGCACTAACAGGCAGAGAATGTAAAAAATAATATAAACATTGTTTTTAACCTTGAATTCAGGTCCTGAATACTATCTAGGAAATAGTATACATGTCTAAACAATAAGACTGATGTTTTTAATTAAAAAGAGTCCTTCACACGGAGAAATTCTAGAAAGTTTACTAATTGTAGAAAAAAGCCCACTACAGTACTCGCAAACATAATTTTATTATTCTTTAATGAAAGAAAGAGATTAATGGTAATAACTGTTCATGCAAATGTTTGAGAGTATCGGTATGGTCCCTTCTTTACTACAGTATCTTAACTTTCGCAGATTCTATTTAAGACGCTCAGCTCACTAATTTATGATCTATTCCAAAAAACATCTATAAGTAGGACTTTTAACGAAGTCCAGTATGGTTCAGTGCATTGTTTGTAATGCCGTACATCAGAGTAACTGTATGCGCGAATCCCGTTGTTGTTCTCTTCATAATACTCTTTTTTCTTTTTCACAAGAATTTTGCCATGATTGTCTATATTCGTTCAAATGAAGACGATCAAAAGTTTTGGCAAAATACCTACGTTCTTTTTTCAGATTAACTTTACTTGTAATAGTTTGCTGGTGTGCAGGTTTGATGGGGGTCAGGCAGGTGTTCGCTTTTTGTGTACCCTGATCAAGAGTCACTGTGCTTAAAAATGAGTGCCACGAACAATTTTTATGGAGCAGTGTGAAAAGTCAGTGAGAAATAGGGCTTGTTTGGTTAGATCTAGTGGCCTTCGTAGTTCAGAGCGTATTACCACATCTCAAGCATTACAACATTATATGCTACGTCGACAGACCAATGGGCACGATAATATTCTGGCATACGCCACACTGACGTTATTTGCAGATCTAAGAAAATTAAAATATCACAGGTTTAAACTAATTTGTAAGCATAATGTATTTTCATAATTCCGTGGATCACTGTACTAACTATGTATTCGAAGTTCCTGGGATGCGTGTGGCGAACAATATGATCTGTTACAGAGGTGGGTGTGTGTCCGCCTGTTGTTGGGAGGCTTATTCAAGTTTCACGCCTGCAGAACAATCAGTTCCGTATGGGTATTCGTTGTGTAGATAATATCTTGACTAGGCTCATGATTCTTCGCTTGCGCACGACACTTGTTAGATTCTACCAAGCGACCGTTTCACCGCCTCGAGTACGTAGGCATATTTTCACCGCAAGCTCTATAAGAAAAGGCTGGTGAGGGGGGAATAGCAAATTTCCCCACTCTCAGGGGTGCGTTATCAATAAGAGCTGGTGAAATGCGTGCGACTTCAAACGTGGTTATATTTCGCGCTTTGGTTAAGTTAAGTCAGGAATTTTTTGATATCAAGACGCAAATTGAGAGTCTGCGGAATTTGTTATCATGCTGATGGTACCAAGAGACATGTTGTTTGTTTTTCTCTACACTTATTGGCGACATCTTTTTGCGTTCTTTTGGACGGGCAATCTTCCCGCTTCGTCCGGAAAGACCAACTTTCAACTCAAGAGGAATTTTTATATTTGCGCAAAATTACGCAACAAGCGAGGACCTTGTTATGAAGCCGGGCATAAACACCATACTCCCCGCCGGTGTAACCAGCACACCACACCAGGCTTCTGTCTCGGCGGCACCACCCCCCACAACCACAGGGAGGCGTGTGGCGCGACAATGTCGTCGAAGTTTGAATTAATGCAATCCGTTATAGTAAAAAAAAATCATGTAGTGCGGGTTTAGACTGGAAATGGATGTACAGTGGCAAAGTGGGTTTTTTTATATTTTTCTTCCAGATATGATTAGTTTATCGGTTAGATTAAAAATCATAAAACGTTCTTGCAAGAATGTGAAACACGCTGTTATAGTGAAGAATCAAAATTAATTTTCACATTCTTTTTCTTTCATTATATCCCTCTTTATTGAACTTTTTGATTTAATGCAAGAGAATTGGGTTGGAGGGGAGCCCAATCCCTAACCTACAACGAACTCCTAAGGCCGCCCCTTCTAACCACTTCTCATGTAGGGCCCCGCGCTGCTTTCCCCTCTCTTATTCAGGCCGACATCTCACTTCACGAATAATCAAAAAGGGAATAAAGGGAACTATCCGCGCTATCCTCACATTATTTGTGAATAATTGTACCCCGGCCCTACTACACCACTGGTAAAAAACACACTACGCTTTCCGCCTATATCTAGGGCCCGGGATATTCACACAAAGTGCTGAAAGGGGGATTATCGGCTCGCGAGAAAATTTATACGCAATCGTGCCATGCGATGACAGCGCCATGGCCGAACCCGTCCACCCTTTATGATTTTGAAACTGAGAACATTTTAACGCAAGTACGCACACGATGCGTCAAGAGCAAAAAAAACAATCAGAAGGTTGTCAAAAGAGTTTTCTACTTCTCAAGATTCAAATCAATCAAAAACACCGGCGGGAAACTCAACGTGTACCCGTTCAGTTTGGAAAAAAGTAAGGAACAAACCTTACACACTAGAACCTGGTTAAACAGATTTTTTTATGGCAACATCTTCAGAGCTAATTTTAGCAAAAATAAGCATCTGGTTCACTACTACGAAGCCGCCGGGCCGGTACAGACGCGAAACATTTTTCCATTACGGTTTGTGTACCGCGGCGGACTGAATAGACGGCAAAAAGACCGGCATCGGTGCAGTATTTTCGTCTTTTTATATTCTTAATAAAGTGGGAAATTTTGCTTATCTTAACCCAAAAACTATTCTCCAGCGCGGTATCGCCACAATTGCCATTGTACTTTATCCCGCAGCCTGAGCCTCAGGCTTGTCTGAGTAATTAGCATGCATTTTTTTTCTCATTCTTCCCCCCCCACCCCTCACACCCCGCCGAGCGGGCTGCTTTTCGATGATCTCGAGATAATCAGCGGCCTTTTTGCAAACACTGTAAATTTGGAGCCACTTTCATTGCCGACTCATAAGCCCTACCCTTCTACCTATAAGTCGTTTTTTTTTATTTTAACATTCCTTAACAATTAAGTCCCCAAAATACTGGACGATGCATCAAATAAAAGCAGAAGACGTTTAATTAATATATTTATTTTTAAGACATTTTATTAAACTTATGAATTTATTATACCTAGATCAGAATCTGCCGCTTTGTTACATATTTATGGTTTTACTACGGTCGCCGGGACTATTACTATTACACGATGGCGAATCGGTATAAAAAACAATGTGTGATTCTGTAATGTTTTGTGTAAAAAAACTTTGTTTAATTTCTGGGGTACCTGATGTTTTTATTATTTCGTCATGAAAAGGAAAAACGCTCCGTTCTCCTCAGAAACTGAATTGCATTTGGGTATTTCGATCAGTCGCTTTCCGTAAACGGCGATAAGATTTTTCATACTGAAACCGATACAAAGAAGCAAGTTTGAGCAGTATTTTTTTTTCGGAAATAATACTGCAAAAGAAATGAAAAAAATCTGGGGACGTTAATTAAACATGCTTTAATAAAATATCATATTCAAATTGAATCTCGAAAAAAGAGCGTTAATTTTTTGAAATTAATTTAAATTTCAGCAAAGTTATGAGTTGAAATTCAATTTTAATCGGGTCAGAATTTTTGAGCCCTAGGGTTAATTTATTAATTTCATACTTTTATTATAAAAAAATGCAATTGAAACTAAAATTCACTATTCGTGCATAATGTGGTGGCTTGAACTGATCGCAGGCTACAAATTAATATAGTAATTGTGTCTAGAATATACGCGCTGTGTCAAGTTGAGAGGCCGGGACACTAAAAATTCCTTGGTATTGGCGCGAAACCGGTGTGGGTCTGAAACCCACCATAACTTATAACAACTGGTTAAGATGATTTGACCATTTTGTTGTGTATTAATGTGGGTTTGCAGGAGATAGATTTTACTTTCAAAAGATTTATCTGCTGCGCGGCTCGCGGCATCCAAATCTTTTTGCACGTGCTAATATTACTTTACTGAAATTATGATCACACAACTGTGCAAAACCACATTTTCACGAGCCGCGAATGGGTCGATGTCGGGACATTTCTCTTTCTTTCGCTGTTCGTTCTCCTCATAAAATGTTTTATATTGATATTAATGATGGTACTGAACTCACATAATTGTGCAAAATTAATCATCAATGAAGTTTCATAATTTTTATTGTTTTCAGACATGTTTCAGAACGCTGCGTTCCGAACAGTCACTTTAAATGAGTATTATCTCACAATGAACCCTCTGTTTATTTCTGTTGAAAACTTGTTTAGCATTTTCTCAAAACCCGAGTGAAGTGTTTTTATTTCAATATCCTTTATGGTGGTCCACTTTCGAAGAGGGTCATTGTAAGGTGGCCAAAGAATTATAAAGCTTGACAATCAGCCTTGATTACAATTAACGCATAATTTTTAATTCTAGGAGAAAATTCCTTATTTATTAAGGCATTGAATACAATTGACTGATTCAGAAACTTGGGCAGCAGCTGAAGCCTGGTGCAACTTTCCAAGATCGTTCACAGGTTCATCGTTCATAGTCATTGAGTCTGTTGCAGAGAACCGTTTTTTCTTATTTAGGTTTCGCTAGGTAAATTATGAATTCTATATTATTTAATATCAATGTGACTCTAGATGAGTTAAGTACTCTGGCAAGGCAGTCAACGATAATTTTTTTTTGTTTTTTCATATGAATTCTAAAGAAATTTCGCGAACTTGTAAAAGTTTCCCACTAAAATATTTCAGGGCTGGTAATTTGAAATACTGTGGCTGGATTGTATTAGATATTTATTCTTGCCGGGGCCCTATTTCACTGCGATGGTTGATGCGAAGTCCGAAGGTTATGGTACACTAAAAGCACTATTGGGGCGTCCGGCGAAATTATTATCAAGTGAAATGTTTTGTTGAAATTCACATGAATATTCGCCATGGGACTTTGTCGACAACATGTTTTTTATATATTCCTAGACTATTAAGATTCGAAGATTTTTTCCGACATAAATAAGCGTAATACTGCGGCTTAAGACATCACGGTTTATTTTGAAAGCTTTTTTAAATCTGTTGAAACCAAGAACAACGCTGAATATTTGATAACTTTTAACAGACAAGAAGAGTGTAAGAGAATCTTACAGAAAATTGTGTATTCTGTGGCAAGTATTTTTTAATATTTGCAAAAAACTGATCATCCACGCGTCATGAATACTCGGTCAAAAACTATACCGATATCGTCTTCTCCCAGCCAAATTCGCTTAGGTTAGATTAGTTAAAAATTTCAGTTTACAAAATATGTTTTGAAGCAATTCAGGCGAACCGTTTTTAATTTAGAATAAATAATAAGAATGAAAAATTTTCACGCAATTTCCTATGCAGCATAAGATCTACACGTCAGGATGCGCAGCCGGGTAAATTTCATCATAAGCATTTGGTATCACACAAGACCGGGGAAAGTCTCTTAGAAAACCGCATAAACTAAAATCGTTGGCCACGCCAAAAAAATTGGATTTGTTGGAGGAAAAATACTAGTGAAAATAAAATGC
>SCLH01000013.1:52719-93137 GCA_004367855.1 Oikopleura vanhoeffeni
TAAAATCCGTGTAATTAATAAGATCCCTTAACCCTCTTAATACCTCATACAGTATTAGTAATACCCTCTTAATTAATTGCACGCCAAACCCTTCTTGATATTATCTACCTTGCCCCTTGGTTGGTTCGATCCCAAACCCTATTGATATGTTTACCTCTTCATAACCCCTCAATTTGTACCGAAAACCCCCTCCTCAATTATTTGTGCCTTTAAACCCTAAAAAAAATTAGAGCAGACCAGAGCATAAAAAAAAATAATTTTTAGAGCAGAGCAGAGCAAACAGAATTTTTTTTGGCTTTAGAGCAGAGCAGAGCAGAGCAGAGCAGAGCAGAGCAGAGCAGAGCAGAGCAATCAAAATTTATTTTCGGTTTAGAGCAGAGCAGAGCAAACCATTCAAATGATGCTCCTAGAGCAGAGCAGAGCAGAGCGAACCGAAAAAAAATTGGTGCTAGAGCAGAGCAAACGATTTCAAAAAATCTGCCGACCCGTGGTGCTCACACGGGTTAAAGCCACGAGTAATAAGGCCACGAGTAAGACATTGACCAATAAGGTTGGCACAACTCAATATGTAAAGACACGTATAAAATTATAGAGTTCAGTTTGAGTTATAAAATTCCTTAAAATACGTTTCCTTATTTTAACGACTTCACTAAGGAAAAATAAAATACGGTAGTTTTTCAATATCGGTATTTGCCGAAACAGGCACTGCCGAGGCAAAAACGTGTTCCTATGATTCAAAGAGTTTCAGCTCGCTAATGAGTGATTTTCGAATATCATTTCATAATTTTTAAAGACTTGGAATTTAAGTTGTCTGTCGTTGAAACATGTTCTGAGAAAATCAGATTTTAATTATCGGGTGGAACTCTGTAGTTCACTGTAGTAACACGCAAGTTCCTTCAAAAATGTTTGACTATACGTCCGACCTGAATATGGATTAAGGGCCCTTCAGGGAGTGGGAGTCGATATCTCAGCTTCAAATATAATACTTTTCGATACAACTATTTTGTAGAGAATTTTCTGCCAAGTTTGGTCACTTATAAGACTTTTTTTGGGTTTGAGATTTTTTCGAAGAAAAGTCGGTATTTCGGAGGTAAAAATTAAAGGTAAAATAAAAGAGGATTTGGAATGAAAGGTACCAATTTCGATCTAAAAATGTTTTGTAACTTTTAATTTTGCAAATAAACACTTTGCGCTCTCAATATTTCCCTAAAAAAGGTTTCAATTCAATTTTTCATTGTTTTTCTCAAAAATATTCGTAAAATTTTGGAAAAAATCTGAAATTCACCAGCATTTTTAGAGAGCTCAACTTGAGAGCCCAACTTTTGGGCCCAAGACAAAATAAAAAAATGGCAATTAAAGCCCTTAGACCCAGGCTTTGTCATTCATTTAAAGCATATATTAAAAAATCGCACGACAAATGTAGGAGGAGTAGGCTTTTTAGTGAGCTCTAAATTGGATGTTTTGACCACTTGGGGGCATATATTTAAAAAAACCGGCTTCCATATTTAAAAATCAAGCCCGCATGCCGAATAAGAAAAAAAATCTCATGTGAAATGAAGGAGTAGGTTTTTTAGTGTTTTTTGGAAGGCTTACTAAATATCATTTTCTGAGCGAAGGTCGAATAATCTGATAATCTGAGTGGCACTGCCGAAATTTTTAAGAGTTATCCTTAATATTTGAAGAATAATTGAATACCTTTCTAATATTAAGTTTTTCAGAAACGGCACTTGAAAACTTCAAAAAACAGCGTAATTATCGACGATTAAGGGGTGTTCAATAACGAATTGTCGCAAAAGTACAAATTCGATTGTTACCAACCTTTTACCTCTCTTTGATATATTTAAACAAAAATCTTGCATCCTAAAAAACAGAAAGTGACGGATGGGCTCGTCCAATCAGAAACGTGCTTACAAAAGTGACGAATTATTTTTTCAAAATTGTATCTCCTTCCTGAATGTTTTCAAAGTACACACAATTATTTGATTAATTTCATGTTACCCGGACCTGGCAACGTGAAGCAGACCATGCTGAATATTAAGTTTGTTTTGCATTGAAAATCTTAAATTGTATCTGCGCTCCAATGCAATCCGCCAAAAACATATTCTGACCCTATGTCAACTAGTGGCAAAATACTGTTTTTGATTTTGGTGATTCTGGAAGCCAAATTCAAGAATTTTTACAAAAAAACTCTGCTTAGCGGTTCTTGCTCACGTTCTGCCCGGTAAATTCAAATCATGTATCATTGTTAGACCTTAAAAACTCAGGGAGGAAATACATTTTGAAAAAAATAATTCCGTCACTTTTGTAAGCACGCCTCTGATTGAACGAGTCATCCGTCACTTTCGATGTTTTTTTAGGATGCAATATTTGTGTTTAACTATATCAAAGAGAGGTTAACGTTGGTCCAACGATTTGTACTTTTGTGACAATTGGCTATTGAACAACCCTTCAAATGCGACGACCACCTCCTTAACTGACAGATCGTGACTATTTGAAAAATGCGGAATCCGAGCGTATGATTGGTTGATCTCTTCTCAATCTGACCAATGAAATCGAATTATTCTGCAATCCAGGGTTTTGATTCGGTGCTAGTATCCCGCGTTGTTTTTATCATTAAAATAGTCACAATCTGTCAACTAAGGATCTTTAGTCCATATCTGTAATATTTTCAATTTAGATCTGAACGATTGCCAATTTAGTACTCACTATTCTTTTTTCTCTCCCATTTTGAAATAGTCTTATCTTTCAATTTAAAATAAAATAAAGCCTGATGATTAGTTATATCCGTTTATGAAACCTTGTTGCAATAATAAAAAACAATAACCTGAGAATCCTTCATAATTTGATCAAATATTTATATCTGTACTTTCGGTTATCATCAGGGGGATTTTGAGGGAGTATGCCTCAAAATAAATCATCTAAATTGAGATATTTTTATTTATTTAATGTCGAAAACTTCAAAATAATTTTCTTAGCTCTCGTTTGAATAATCGAAGCATTTTTTTCGTCGATTCCAAGAAAGTCTTACCAAATTCAAAATATACCGATGTGTCTAAATTGTCATTGTGGCCACACAAAATATGACATTTTGGCCGCTCTGATATATCAGCGTGTCTAGAATGTAATAATGATCGCCTTTAACTATCTTTGTGTCTGAAATGACATTGTGGCCACTCTTAATATTACCTTTTCTCTGCTTTCAGTTTTTTTGGCTTAGAATCAATCGTGTCTGAAATTTCATTGAAACGACCGTGATCGATAGAGATAGATTTTAGAGTTGAGATACCAAAGTTTTATATAAAATATTTAAAATCGGTTATAAATTGTGAGATCCTTGTTTAAATCAAAATCACCCAAATTAAGGCCTTTGACGACCTCTAGCGGGTGAATATATTGTCGGATGACCGCGAGACTACCACCAATCATTTTTCGAGGCCAGTTAAATATTTTATCAAATTTTCAGCAAACTTTTTTGCAGACATTCCCCCCGACCAGATTTTTTTTCGCCATATCCATTTTCAAATATTTTTTACCTAAACTTACGCATAGAGGGGGTAGAAAACCAACGCAAAAATCAACACTTTTACAAGCCCTGGGTACGGTGGCCCTCCTCATGTCAAGGGGTTAACGGTCAAACGCAGTGATCCATCGCAAATTTACTCCTTGCAAAGCCTGAAGCTATTTTTAAGATCGTCAATAGCTGGGCCACCAATTGCGTAGGTGTTATAGTAAAACATAAGGAGAAAGGGTTGCAGTTCGACCTGGAGTTCACGGGAGTGTAAGAGAATTATGGACAGAAAATATGTTATTAAATCGGTCCAAATGGATATTGTAAGCCTTATTTTGTTATAATTAAACAGTTTTATTTTAACGTCTTATTTGATATAAGGATAAAAGTTAATATCCCTTTATTCTATAAGTTATATCTCTTTATCACACTTTTGCTACTTTCTCTTATATTCCATAAAAAGAAGTATAAAAAGGTAATAAATGCAAATTTTCAAATGAGATTTTAACTTGGCTATACAGGGGGGTGCGGCGTAAAGTTGTACGCGTATAGTTGGAACCTGAGAAAAAACCTTACGTTAAGCCTCCGCAAAAACCTACGCATTTTTGAAAAATTAAATTTATTCGTTCCTGCGCGCGGCGTATAGTTGTAGCGCAAAAGATAGGCTTTTTTTCAACGTTCCTAGGCAAAAGATAGGCGTTTTTTTAGCCAGCAAAAAAAGAAATATTCCGAATTATTTTTATCAATGCACAAGCGACCTATATGCGAAATTTGTGTTCCGACCTTTTATTTTGAATTATTCAGTACTAACATTTATTTCTTCTTAATAATGTGCACCATTAATTTTATCCCAGCATTCTTGCCCAAGAACGTAAAACTTTTCCATTAAGAGAGCCCGTAAAATTTTGACGTAGGTTATAGGAATTCTTAAAGAGTCGTGTCTGTTATAATCCGGCTGAGTTTCAAGAAAAAGATGCTTTGATAATATCCAATCAATGGAAGCTTTAGGATGTTTTTCGCAGACTTCTTGCGGTGTATTCAAGAACCTTTAATTTCTCTTCGACCGGAATAAAGTGATAGTTATTTTAGCAGTGGGCTTGATTTTTTTTTTGCCTTGAAACCTTCTGTGATTCTATACACTAGACTAGAAATTCTATCTAGAGTAATATATGTAGAATTACCCACATGCACCAAAAATTCCTACTTTGACCATATTTAAACGCCAATTTTAAACTCTAGATATTGTACAAATTGACCAATCAGAGCACAATTTCCCAGAAGTACGGCGTATGTTGGAAACTACGCGTATAGTTGGAATTACGCGTATTACAGCGGGGGTGCGGCGTATAGGAATAGTTCGCAGCCCAAAACCAAGCTCTTCGCTAATCCATAACCGACTTCGGTTACTATATAACGCCGACGGATTACGCTCGTGACTAAATGTGCATCTGATGGTCAATATTTCGACAACCGTCTTCTAGAGGTTAAAATTGCCGTCTTGAAGACACTTGTAGCAACTGAAAGGAAAGAAGTTTTCAGTACGTTAAGAATTTTAGAGAAACACTATGAATCTATTGAATCTAGGAATATTCTAGTTGTACTTCCTGATTCTATCAATTAGAATACACTTTGGCATATATAAAACTAAATAAGAGTAGGTAATTATTTCCCCAAAAAGAGCCTGAATTATACAGAAGGATGTGTCAAAGAAAAAATAATATAAAGACCATGCTAATAACATCATTTTATCAGTCGAAGAGAAATAAGGTTCTTGATCCGCCAAAGAAAGTCTTCGAAAAAAATCCTGAAGCTACCTTGTGGAGGATCATCACAGCGCATTTTTTTCTCGAAACTCAGCGGATATATATACCAAAGCACGACGCTTTGCAAGGATAATAAAAATGAAAGAAAAATATTTTGGCTTCTAAGGGAAAGGTAATAACGCCGAAATAATGATACTTCAGATTAATTACTGATAATAATTACTAGCTACCGTCTAAAACGTCCCTGACAGTTTACTCACACGTCTTGAACAAAAATCTACAATAATACATTTCTTTAACGTAATTTAACCCCTGGAGCCTATCAGTAATTATAGAAGCGTGTTCACATGTGAACTATTCGAAACCGTTTAAGTGAAACTTTGTGGAACTTTGCCCAGGAACTGTTTGAAAAAAGCTCCTATCTTTCCTATAACTATACGCGACCGCACGCCAGGACTGAGATAAATTTATTTTTTCAAAGCGTAGGTTTTGTTGCGGAGGCTTACGTAGGTTTATCTTCAGGTTCCAACTATACGCGTATAACTATACGTCGCACCCCGCTGTAGTTGGGGTTTTTTGGCGTCAAACTTTCCAACTATACGCCGCACCCCCTTGTACTACATTGTTAATCAAGACAAAAACATATTGGCATTTAGTTTTTAAAATTGTGCTAGTGTGTAAATTAAATATATTTAGCTTAAAAACAGGAAAGCTGTTGAGAAAATAAAGATTAAACAATTTTGATGTATTTTTTGCTATGAAAAATTTCAAAAAAAGAACTCATGATTTCTCATCATTTATCGACACACCAACAACTTGAACATGACATCGTTTACCTGGTCAATATGAACATGAATAATAAAGAGGAAGAAGTTGAAACAAATGCAAAAATGAAAAATCTATTTCAGAATTGTGTTTAACATATCGATAAAGATGCCTGAGTTTATACAAAAAATGTTTTTATCCTGGTGAAGAACTATTTCGGGACATGAATCGCGTGATGTCACGTATTACGTAATTTAATTTTTGATATTACTAAATGTAGATCATAGCCTACCGTGCTACATTTGTGTTTCATTGGCCCGATTGTGTGCGCTGGTGCTTAATTAGAGGGTGTATTTTGGTCGAATTAAACATTATCATCAGTTACGTAGTCATCACGCGATTTGTGTCCCGAAATATTATTGCACCAGAATAAAACCGAAAAAAGATTTTATATGCACTCGGGTATCGTGATCCATATACATATAATATGTAACATATTATTCAAAATTATGTTAAACATAATGTTATTAACATTATGAATTCCTATTAATACTGCTCAAATCGATCATAAATTCCTGAAATGAAATTTATACTTGATTTATTTATTTTGTTTCTGTCTTTTTAAATTATCCAAATGTCATGCAAAAAAACATGTTTGTTTTTCCCCGTCCGGCTACAGAGCCATTGGAGTGGCTCAATTATGGTTTAATTTCTAACTGTCGTAAATGCTACAATTTCATATTGTTTCATTTTTTTTCCGAAATTCATAAGAAATTTAAATAAAGAAATTTAAATGAGAAATTTAATAAGAAATACTTTGCTTTCACAAATTTATTTTGAAGACAATTTTTTGTGAAAATAGGAAATGAACTTGTTTGTCAAACTTTGGCAAATTAAATATTCACACTATGCACTGCACACAATAAATTTATCCTTTCGAGTTTTTTGATGAATTTTTTGAAGTTTCAGAAGAATGATTTTTTGATTTAAATAACTTCGAAATTTTTTTTCCGAAACTGTTTCTTTTTTTCGATTCGTTTGTTATAACGCTTTTCCCATTTGTATCGCCAGTCACATCCACACTTTATAAAGGATCAAAAAAATGTTTGGAAAAATTACAAAGGAGACAAAAATTACGCACACCCACTCAAAGCGTATGTGTACGCATGCAAAAATAAAGTTATCTTATAGGTTCATTTAGTATTTTTGGTCTTTNAAAAATCAGCTACCCGATAAAAAGGTCATATAAATCTGAAAACTTCAGACATTGTGTAGTTTTTGACGGTGAAAATTTTTTTTTGTTTTGAAAAAACGAAAAACTCGATATTTGACCACCTTAAACAGCGTCACCGAGCGATCGGAGTCAAAAAAAATTTTGACCAAAATTTTTAGCGTCAAAAACTATCCTAGATCCGAAATTTTTTGCTCGGGAGGCCTAGTTATGGGTCTACAATGTTGGAATCACTGGAGAAAATTGCTCACCTCTCCAGCTGAACCGAAATGATCGATATTGGGTAGATATCAAAAATGATTATTGATTCGGATTAAGGCTGACTCAATGGTGACGTTTTAAAAACCCATTAAAAATATGTACAGTACTCACAAAATTTGTTTCTGAAAAGAATGTTACAGGAGAGCCAATATCGAGTTTTTTCAAGTTTTTCAGCCCACATCTATTAGATTAATCAAAAGGTGATTAAGGGATAGTTTTATATATCCCTTTATTACACTTTGCTTAGAATGCGTAGCCACTACTCCTTTTAACGTGTGATTTTAACGTTGTGGCTACGCCATTCTAGACGCAGTGTAATATCCCTTTATCAGGCAAATTTGTCATTAATCGAAGAGAATGGTGGGTTGAGGGAGCTAATCCGTACACACTCCCTAAAGACCCCTCTAGCCATCATGAGCGCTTTCTCTTCCTTTCATCCCACATCTCTTAGATTAAGTCAAAAGGTGATAAAGATGGGGATAGAAATAAATTGGTTTCTGTCCAGTAAATGATTATGTCCAAATTTCAATAATGTCGAAAAAATAATGATGCTTTCGATTTTGGAATTTTGGTATCAAAATGACCGCCTTTTAATGGCCTGCCTCTACCGAATCAGAAAATAGGTAAAAAACATTTGAAAATTTCGCACAAGGACAAAGGTGGTTGTAAAAATAGGTTGTTTAGGCATATTACAACCTGCAGTTATGGTGGACAATAGCAAATTCAGAGCTAAAAAGAGAGCTCATCTGTTAGCCTGACGTTTTCATATTGGATTGGGGTAAAATGTGTCTCAAACTGAATTTTCAACGATCCTCAGATATTTTCTCCAGGACCTGAACGTAGAAAGGTCATCTGAAAAATAACTGTATGCATATTATAAGTACAGATGCATTTGAATGACGATGTGCTCGTTTATTTATGCCCAAAAAACTCACAGGCGCTCAGCTTGTTAATGCATGTTAAAACCATGCAGAGTAGCCCGTCGTGGATAGGTCCATAATGAGTGTTGTCCTTAATATTGCCAATCTTTTTAAAATAATATTGGTTCGTTAAAGGACTTAAATTTTAGGCGCGCAAAGAAAAAACGCAAAATATTATTGAAAAACGTTTCCAAAAAAGAAATTAGACACTTTTGACTAATTTTGATTATCAAAACGCCAAGTGAAGTTTTTCTTCATGGATGTTCGCAAGTTTTTAACTTTCATAAAAGTTGTTACATGAAGCCACAGATTATCTGTTTCATTATTCATTATGGAGAAATACACCCAAGTATTAACTCTCAAATTTGATCCTGTTTTGACGAATTAAATCTATTGGGTAAAATATTAAAAAATAATTTGACCAAATCAGACCGTCACAGGATCAAAAAAATCAAAAAGCTCTGAAAACAACTTTTAAAGTGTTACACCCACTATGTCGGTCATTTTATTATGAAACATAAACCAAAGTCCTCTAAAAATGACCGTTGGAATCATTATATCTGAGCAGATAAAATTATTAAAGAAAAAATTTGACCAGATCAGACAGTCAAGCAGATAAAAAAAAATCAAAAAGCTCTTAAAAATGAATTTTTAAGGTTGTTACACCCATCAATTTCGTCATTTCAATTAGAAAAAACGCCAAAGTACCTCAGAATTGACCGATTGACCATTAAAATTCTATGGGGGTAAAATAGTTAAAAAAAAATTTTGACCAAAATCAACAAGTTCACAGGACAAAAAATCAAATAAGCTCTTGTAAACATACTTTTTGTTCAGTTATTACCCACCCATTTTTGTCATTTAGTTTATGAAAAATGAACTAAATACCCATCAAATGACTGTTGGACATAAACTGATTGGTAAAGAAAGTTAAAAAAAAAATTTGACGTCACACATCAGACAGTACACAGTTTTTCAAAAAAAAACTTCAAAGCTCTTGAAAACAACTTTTCAGTTGTTATCAGTCTCCCACCATTGTCATTTATTTTGATGAAAGATGACGAGAAATAGTCGTTTGTAAATATGATCGTATTGGATCAGTAAATTTTGAAAGGGAAATATCAAAATTATAAAGAAATGGACCAATCAGTTCTGTCGCAGGACGAAAAAGTTTGAAAAGCCCTAGCTACTGTTTTTTTATTTCTAAAATTCAGCTTTAAAGGTTAGTTTTACAAGTTTATAATAAAAGAACCCGCGCCAAAATATGCGTTTATAACTGATGTACAGACATTATCGGGTAAAGAAACTCACTATTTTAGGCTAATTTCAAGGTTAAGAAATCAATGAACGGCTGCCAAAATAGTTGTGCCAAAACGACCGATGCCAAAAAATCGGCCAAAGAACGAGTGTATAATTGTGCCCAAAAAAAACGCTGCTAAAACCCCGTGCCATAAGAACGAGTGGCAGAAAACGAGTGTTATAGTGGCACACGAGTGGATATTTATGAGCCCTTAAAACGGTAAGAAGTAAGTTTTTCTGCCTTAAAAGTTAACGTCAAAAAAACTGGTTTTTATTCAAATTTTTTTAAAAAGATCTTTTTTATTCAGCAAGTAATGAGTACCTTGGTGAAATGGTAAGCTATATTGGCGCCGTGTTTGTTGAGCCCGCACAGGTTAACATCAGAATCCAAAAATGATGTCCAAACCGAACATGTTTTTTTGAGTAATATATGAACAAAAATACGTAACTGGTTAGTTGGGTTAAAAATTTTTTTGCAAAAATT
Source organism: Oikopleura vanhoeffeni (assembly GCA_004367855.1). Lineage (NCBI taxonomy): Eukaryota > Metazoa > Chordata > Appendicularia > Copelata > Oikopleuridae > Oikopleura > Oikopleura vanhoeffeni. The sequence continues at coordinate 62,951 of SCLH01000013.1, forward strand.
ATAAAAAATAATACTTTAATTAAGAGAAAGTTAAGTGGTGTATTCAAGTAATGAGCAAGCAGGATCACAAAAAAAGAAAACGATAGCATAGATGAACCGGCGAGTGCGAGAAGCTTTCGATGAAAGTCTTGAAACGGATGAGCGACAAGGCTGCTTATGGTACTTTTCAAATATATATATATTTTCATACAAATTTTGTTGGTCATGTTTCTATAGTGCTCAAGATCCAAAAATCGAATTCAAATTGGTGAGAAGCCAGGAGAGCGCTTTCAGTCGAGACTCAGTAAAACATTTAAGTTCAAGAAATAATGTGAGGGGATAACTTGAGAATTGGCGTTCCATTTTAGAAATCAATTAGTTGAATTTTTTCTGGTCTATTGTAGATAGTCTTTGCAGTTATTTTTATCGTTTCGATTTGAGACGGTTTTTTACTTAATATGGCATATATTATTTTTGGTAGACATAATGTTTTAAAAAAATTGGTTCTTATGGGCTTTTTAAACTTTTTCATCCTGCGACTGTCTGCATAGGTTAAACTTTTTAATTAATTTTTGTTGAACCATCAATTTAGCGTAATATCAAATCATAGAAATTCATCAATAGTGGGCTAACAACATTTTCGAGTGGTTTGTTTGTTTTTAAAACGTGCCGCGTCCTGCGCACTGCGATTGGCTTCCATTTCATTTCTTAGCGCACTTGACCAGTATTTGTTAAGTTAAATCGTAAATTTGATATGTACAGGTTGTCAATTTTCATCTGCGAAATGCTCATAATGGTGGGTGTTGTAACCAACGAATAGTGTTTTCATACGAGCTTTTTGGTTTTTTGAAACTGGATCTGTATGAGTTGGTCAAAATTTTGTGAACGTTTTTACCACTTAGCAGAATTTGTCAAGACATGTCTCAATTTGATGAGGGTACTAATATTGTTTTATTTCGATTAAATCTAAATGACAAAATGGTGGGGGGTGTAACAAACTTGAAAGAAGTTTGTTTCAATTGAGCTTTTTTGATTGTTGCATCGGCTGTTGACTTTTCCTTGATTAGAGTCAAGTCAAAAATTTGAGGGAAACTGTTTCAACAGCTACAGATTTATAGTCCAGATGCGGTAATTGAGGGTACTGGGTGGTTTCTATTTTTTGCATAATTATAGATGACGAAATTGGTGGTGTGATACAAACTTAAAAAATATTTCAAGAGCCTTTTAATGATTTTTAATCCTGTGTACTGTCTGATGTCAGGATTTTTTTTTAATTATTTTATCGTAACAGAACTTAGTCCAGAGCGCGTCAATTTTGAGGGTAACTTGGTTTCATTCATAATAAATATTGACGAAATGGTGGCTGATATACAACTATTAATATAGTTGTTTTCAAGGAGCTTTGAATTTTTTTGATTCCAATGGTGACTGTCTTGAGGTTGATCTAAATTTGTTTTAACGGTATTTGGAGACCGGGCCCACAGATTCATGTGTGCAGAGGTGGCTGATATCAATTGAGTGTACTAGTTCATTTTTCAATAAATAAAATACGAAATAGTGGGTGTAAACACTTAAAAGTTGTTTTCAAGAGCTCTTCTGTTTGATATATTTTGTGATCCTGTGACTGCGCTGAATGGTTCATAGTTTTATTTTTAACTATTTTTCACCCCCAATTATGAGGTTTGATGTTCAAATATATAATCGTGCTCTTAGGGGGGTTTGAGGGTACTCTGGGGTTGGGGTATTTGTCATAAATGATGTACGAAAGTTGTCGGTGTTTAATCAAACTTTTAGAAGGTTTAAAGAATTGCGGAAATAGGAACAGAAGACCAATTGCGTTGTTGATAGATCTAAAATAGTCAAAGTCTAAATTGTTTTTGAAACGCTTCAATAAGATATTGGTTGCGTCTTTTTTAGCGCTAATTAAAGTCCTTAACCTATGATTTTAAAATTTGGCATATGAAGGACGAACACCATATGGGCAACAGCACTGATGCTCTGAATGTTTCAAAGACATGCAAGTGAGAAAGCTGAGCGCCATGATGAGTTGGAGTTGCAAATATTACGAGCACAATTTCGTCATCAATGAATTGTCTTATATCGTCATTTACAAGATTTTCAAGTTGACCTTCTAAAACTTACGAGGTCGCTGAGAGGATTCTGTTCTGTTGAATTCATGTAGATCAATTTTTTACCTGCAATCATATGAATCCATCAGCTAACAGAGTGTAGCTTATTGTTCAGCTCTGTGCGTATGTCACGATTGTTTGGGTATTTGTTTTTTTTTTTTTTTTTTTTTTTTTCTTGTTCAAATTAATTACTGTGTTCACGGGAGTATAGTCCGAAACAAACTGTTTCTTAAAAATCTTGTCCTTAGAGCGAAATTCAAGAAATGGTTTATTTTTCTTGATCGCGGGGTGGCATATTTGTGGGCGGTTCATTTAATGTATACCTAATATATATCGATAAATTCGATAGCCAGTCAATTGTTGTTCGGACAGGGTACTTGTTGAGGGATGTTTATGGGAATGTTCTTAGACCAAATGATATAAAGCTTACTATGGTGGGGTCGCGTTTCGAATGTCCGTTGCATGATTTGAAAAGTTGTTTTTCAATTTTTATAAAAAGTAACTTTCGTTATAATGTGTTTCCAACTAAATTTAATTTTAGTAAAATACGTAATAATTGTGTAGAATGACGTATTCCACCAAAAGCAATTGTATGATTTTTCAAACAGCGGTCAAGAAAATATATATGAGAATCCATGAAAAAAGTTCAAGTTGCATTTTTTGGTTTTTACCCATCAAATTTCAAATGAACAAAACAAATTTTTTTGTATATTTTTACGATTTCAAAAATGAAACTCGAACTCAAATCTTTCCTTAAAATGAATAAAAATAATTTTATCAACCTGAAACCTATTTATATCGGTTCAGCTTTTATCTAAATAAACTAGTACTTGGACGCATTGATATCTGTAACCCAGCTGATTCCGAACTGGACCATTGGCTGTATAGGACTCGGTCCTCTTACTGAGAGCCATATAAGGAATATGGCTCGTTTGTATTAAATAGAGAGATTAATTTATGTAGATTTTGGTTCCAACGTAATTATTTCCGATCGTATTGGTCCACGTATTCTTTTTTCCACGGTATTGTTTTTTCTTCACGTTAGAGAGATAACATAATTTGTGGCATTATATGATTTTGTTGTCAGATCCGGCATTTTGAGTTTAAGAAATAATTGGTCAATGATAAATAACAATATAAATTTAATCTTAGATAATACGTCACCGTGGGTGAAACTTGAAAATCGTGATGCGAGAACCTTTCTTTGCATCAATATCTCTGTAATATTTCTGTTCTGATTTATCTACTCTTTCGTCTTGGAGTTTTGAATGTTCCGACAGTTGATGGACGCTGAATGGAGTGAAAATTGACAAGCTTTGATTTTTTAGCTGTAGAAATCTCTTTGATAGAAAATGCTAGCACGATTTTGGTCCTGTGGCCGTATAGTCTACTTTTCTGCATTAAGCCGTTCCAGGATTATGCCTCTATAATAACAGATCTGAGAAAATTCGAGCTAATAATGAAAAAGTCTAGGTTTTAAATATAATTAAACTTTGTTTCTCAAATTTATATTTCAATTCAAAATTGAATTTAAAGTGGCTCTGAAGAAGTACCCTGGGTTTTTTGTCGACATGAGGGAAACTCCCTTTGACTTGCGGATATCCGCTGAGTGAGGATATACTGAGTTTTTGAAGACATTGCGAAGTAAACCGACGAAAAATTCGCCACTGGACTATGCGCGTTCCGGGATTGTAGTATATGTTTTACTTTCCCTGGGTTCCAGATGTGAGTTTAGCGATATTATGGTAGGGCCGAACCGGTCTCATTTTGTGTGTCGGGCTTTTGTAAATAATACTCTGGGTGGTCGAGATGACGACGGCTCTGTGAGCCGTTGCCAAACGTAAAGTTCTTCTGCTGTTTCCGAGAGCTCATGCGTCATCAGTTTATATTTTCGAATTATCGTCAGCTGATGTTGGAGTACAAAAATAAGTTTTAAATAAGAGAGTATATCTAACTCTGGTAAGTCTCCGTAAGTTGTGGATTATTCCTATCATGAACTTCGGCGGACCCGACTTTGAGTCGGCGATTTATCGATAAGATGGTTGGGTATTTTGATCATCTTACTTCATTTGAAGAGGCTTTCAAGAAAACATTCTATTCGTCCTCTTAATTTCACGAATTTCAGACCTTTTTCTGTTGCACTAAAGGCGGTTTTTGTATTGTTAAAATCTTAGATTTCCTGTTCTTATAAATATGGATCAATTTCTAGTTGTTCGGTTGGTGGACATGTACGCAAAAGTCCGTTTACATCTTATGTCAAAAATTATTTTTCTAGTTAAAAACAAAAAAGTGCTTTTCATTCAATTAAATTGCCGGGTGCTAGGCGGAAACATCTAGTGAGCTGTGTGGTAGATATTAATAGGGTGTAGTTACTTTTAATACTATATAATAATAAATTAATCTCCTTATATTAGTAGAGAATTCTATTTTAGAACACGAGAATCGGTGTAAGTTGGCGCGAAATAATAATTTTTTGGCGGCCTCTTGTCGTCATATTCAGAAGTGAAAGTCAATAAAAACCTGCCGTCTTTCTGCCTCTCGAGTCGATGTTTAAATTGTTTTCTAAGGAAAGTTCTCTACCTGTGAATTCTGGCTGATTTGTTGATATCCTTTTAAATGTAATGAGGTTAGACCCACTCTGTTTTTGGAAAATTATGTGCTTGTTTAATGTTAAATTTGTTCTAAGTGCGGCAACTTATATTTTGAAAAAAAGTAATCGCTAATTCGCGGTGCGTCTATTCGATGATTCATCTCCTAATGTATAGTGTCGATGTATTGATATTAATTTAAATAATTTAATCACCGATCTATAAGGTATATGGAACGCGGAACGAACTGGCATAGCGCTATCTTTGTTTATGTGATTTTTCAACTATCAACAAGCATGAAAACTCACAAAAGCTATCTGAAGCTGCTGCTAATTAAAATTGAGTATAATATATGAAAATTTTGAATAAAAAGAAATGTGATCTCGATTTGTGGTTTTTGTTGTTGGTGTGATTTTCTTGTGAGGATTCAAACTGCACCACAGCTACGTGCAAGGTTTCATCCTCGTTTTGCATTCGATCTGCCCAATTTGGTGGTTGGCGCACAGTAACTTTATGTAAAATCCATACCTTAAAAGTTTATAAACCATTTTTCAACTGGTGAATAAATTGGTAATGTGTCAATTCTCTTCTTTTCTACCTTCTCAAAGAATACCAAATAGGGTTTTTGAAGTTCAACAGCCTCTAGCGCTATATAACCGGCACATCTGATCACCGCAGAACTACACACAAGTTAGTTTTTGAACTTGATTGCTCTATAGGATCAAGGGCAAAGTTTCAATTTTGTCGCACACTATTAACTAATCGGTGTGCCAATAATAATAGGATCAATACGGTTGGATGTTAAAAGGTATAATCTCGTATTTCATCTATATCCATCTCACATAAGGGAATGGAGAATTTTGGTCTCTGTGATTATTAAAGGTATGATATCTGGTCCCTGGGTGATTATGAATAGAACAAATTGTAAGTGTCATTATACATAGAAAGTATTGGCGACGGTTTCTCTTGAACCTTCTTCTATTTGCAGTCATGGATTTAGACTCCCGCCAATGAAATACCTTTGTTTTTGAACCGATCTTTAAAAACAAGTCATTCGTTTGTTCAGCGTCATTCGCTGGCCAATCACCGCGTCGCGCTCTTTAAGGATTTCTCCATGCAGCTTGTAGAAGTGGGTCACTCAGAAAAAAAGACATACTACACACGTGTACGACATTTTTAACATCAATCATATTAATTAAGTCCATTACTATATTGGCGATTGTTATGTAGTCCTCGTTATATTAATTGTTTTCGATGGGAAATGCGTTAAAAGCTTGTACAAAAGTAGACAATGATATCTGAAAACAATTAGCTAATTAAATTATTCTCGAAATAATTAGTAAACTAAGCTTGAAGACCGGCAAAAGTCGTTACAAGCCAGATTTATTTAAGTTCGGAGCATTTGACGTTTCTTGGGCGTGAATTGACTATATGTAAAATTTTCGAAAAATGTATGTCGCGCGTTTTCAAAAAATCATATTGTTTTTATCGTATAAAATTATTCAAAAATTTAAAAGCTTAGTCAATAGTGATTTGAGGTGCTACATTATTGTTGCTGATTTGAAAAATGAGCCTCGTTTCAAAAAAACTGGTAGAACTTACATAACATGAGAAGTACTTTCACAGGTCCGCAAGAATAGTCATGGTTCAGTGTATTATCGTAAAGGAAAATAAATTGGGCGGGCGGAGAACAGTGGGTCATGATTCGTATTAATAGAAAATGTTTTTTCTTAAGAGCCATTTTTGTTTTAATTTGTTCAATTTATCAGTAAAAAGTTTTGCGAATTTTTCGACCTGTCTGCGCAATCAGTATTTATAATAGTTATATGCATTCCGGAGTTTATTGCAATTAATACGATACTTGAATCTAATTTCATATCAATTTATATATACTTTTCTTTGTAAATATTGTCACATGAGAGTTTAATCTTTCTGGGGATAGGTAAGTTTCAATGACGATGTTCGATTTCATTATTTTGAAAATATTTCATCAATCTAGAGCTCCGTAATTATTCAATAACCAAATGGATATGCTATATTGAGGGTGTAGACAGTGCTTAAAGCAGTGACTCCGTTGTCCAAGCGCTTGAAAGAATACGAATATATTTGTGGTCCAAGTACTGTTTAGCGTAAAAAAGGCAATCTGTCATTTGTTAATTTCGATGCCGAAGAGATATAACTTGTGAAGCACCCTCAATCCCTAATTATTCTGATAGGCCGATGGTTCAAAGAACGGTTTGTTAAATTTTCACAGTATGTTAAAAAATAGAAATTTTATCAAAAGTATGTTATGGAATTCTCTAACAATATATACTAATCCCTTTATTATGCGCCTCTACAGAAAGATTTGTCTCAAGAGGAACACGGGTGTGAGAAAAACGACGCGTCATTTTGAAAATACAATCATTGATTTAGTTTTTAGATAGCGTCAAACTGAGCACAATAGTACCTTAGATTGAAATATTTAAACATTTAATATTAATTGGATTTATTTTTATTAATTGTAAGTATTACGAACTGTGTTGATTTTAGTGGGTGGGGTGCTTTTTAAGAATATGAGAACATGAAAGGTCAAGAAAAAAAAGAAACAACGGTCTGATGTGCAGGATTAGTTTTGTATATTCCAACTGGACATGTGGCACATGTTGAGCTATCCAAGTATAGCCTTATCGGTGCTTAAGTCGTATTTGAAAACCGTCGTTGGTTTTCCTTCCACCCCTTCCTATGTTTTGTAGGACCAAATCTGTGAATGCAATAGCAGACGGATATAATGTTTTTGATGTCACAGCTAGAATATTGAGGTGGCCGTCCGTGAACCTCATTCAATACTATGCGCTCATTCTTTAAATATTTGGCATATATGTACTTGAACTGTAGTAACAAATAATGACATATACGTAGAGAGCTACATCTCGCAAAGTTATCATGTCAGCAGGCTGCCAGCTTGCTACTTTGAATAGAATAATAATATGGAGAACTTCCTTAAAAGTGAACTACATTCGCTCGCGTTCTATTCTGGTATGCTGTGATTCTTGGAGTGAGCATCTGATGCGGATGATTGTTTGGCTGAAGAAGAACAAAAGATTAATAAAGTTCCGGTGATTTATGAAAATCAGAAATCGTAGATAAAGAAGATTTTTCTATATAAGTTTTAATGAGTTATCTCTATTATATCTGTCAGGCAAAATAAATGTATTAATCCGAAAGTCAGGATATTTTGTACTCCTTATTATGAAGTCTGATACTGACAGTGAATCCGAGGGTCAGTTAATCTATTTTTGGAACTTAGATATAAAATTGTAAAACTCAATATTTGAAATAAGAATACAATCATATTTATTAGTCACAGTTGCGGGCCGATACCATGTTGAATCTACGATGAAACCCCACGTCATTTTAAGATGACTTAAAACACCGTACCAGTAAGTTTGGACTTATTTGAAAGCGTCTCTCTAATACATGAAACGCACAGTCAACGTGCAGGTAGGCGGGGATGAGGCTAAGATTTTTTTCTCTTAATTTTTTAGTCCTAGATGCCTAACCTGATCGAAGATATAGAAATGATAAGAGCCTCGGTACTTGAAGTTCAATTTAAATCATGGCGCCTAAAATTTTCTCCGTCATTTTGGTACATAGTGTTCGATAAGCTGCGATCGTTTTGATATATGTGTATCAAGCGGCGCGGCAGAGTTATGGAGAATGCCGAACAGGTGATATGATTATCAGTTAATACAACGGCAAGTATTAGCACCAAATCAAAACCGTGGAAATAGGAATAGGGTCCGATTTCAGGGCAGTATTTGGAAGAAACCCGATCAAGATGCTCAGATTTCCATTTCACATAATTAGATTATATTCTGAGCCGTTGATCCTAGTTGGTCTTAGGGGGTAAGCTGGTTAAGGGGCGTACGGTTAAGGGGCGTGATGTTGGCAGAATGAAATTTTATCGATATCATTTAATAATTAGCCTAAACAGGTTCTTGAGTGAAATGAGTTCCAGTTAGAGCCACTGTAAAACTAGTACCTTACTTGTAAAGTAAACAAAGCGCAGAGATTTTTTTTAATGTACATACCACCTCACACATGAAAGCGACACAAGATGCCTGAATGTTTCAAATAGAGAAGAGAATTACTTCCTGCGCGATGTTAATAGTTGAAATTGGCGAATGTGCACATAACTTGAAAAGGGGTCAGGCCAAAATCATTGGCAAATCTCGGATATTTCGCTCTATTTCTAAAGAATATATGATAACCACCGGTTTTTGAGCAAATACCTGTCGGAAAAACCTAATCGTCTCTCCAGAAATCATGTTAAAATTCATGTCATATTTTTATAACGCTAGAGCGCGATAATCAAATGTAACAAACAATAATACTCGGTCCATTTCTGTTATTTTGAATTAACTAGGTGTATGGTGGTTCCTTACATGGTCCGGTAGGTGATATGTCATAAAAATGTATCAAAATTCAATCGCTGTTATAATGTCTAAAAGCACAGATAACTAAACCAAAAATAAGAAGCGAAAAAAAATTCGAATATTTGGGGAGTTTTTTTTGCAGAATTTTTCTGAGTATGTTGTTCGAAATTATAGTACAAATAACGAATGGGTCCAATTTGGCACCTACAAACCGTCAAATTCGGCTTTGAGTAAGCAAGCTTTCTCTTCAGTGTTTCCTTCACTTGCTTTGAGCCTTACTGTTCGAAAAATCGCAAGCACAGTTTTCTTTCGAAGAGTTTTTCACTGATGACCTTGAAAAATCATAATTGAGTTTGGGGTCAAAAATTGAAACCAAATAACGGCTTCCTCAGCGAAGTTCTATTGTTTCGAGCTAGACCGTTTTGCAATGAGTGAAAGTTAAATTTAATCCCTAGTAGGAGATAGATTCTGATACAGCAAAGTTGGAAAACTGTGTGTTATCGCAATATTTATATGAAAAAAGAGGAGCACTTAATTCAGACAAAGGGAGCAGCTCCTACAGAAGTTTTAAGAATACTAATACAGATATTTAAAAATAAGGTTTATTCAAATAAGAGCTCTTGTAGAGATACGATTTCCGTTTTGAGTTTAGGGTCCTGCTTGTCTTGCTTATGTATTTCTGTGAGGTAGTGCTATGTCAAAAAAAAATTTGTAGCAACATTTTTACGAAGATAAGGCCTGAGTATCTACATAAGCTGCTAACTGAATTAGTATCCTTGAAGGCGCCTGTTTGGTCTAATAGTCAATTCGAGAATATGTGAAATGAGGAACTCACCATAAACCCTGACCTTTACGGAAATTATGATTTTTTAAGTGGACCCAAAGAAAAAGTTCAGAAAAAAAATAAGTGCTTGCTATTTTCGAAAGGAAGCTCATAAAAAAGCATCGAATAAACACGGATCTATTAAAGTTGGCTTCGTTCAAAGTGAATTTTAAGTTGTGTAGTGGTTAAGATTACAGGCAAACGCTCTTTTTGAACGTTATTTTGAAAACAATACTTAAAATCAGATATCGAAAAAAATCGCGAGAGATTTCGGATAACATGTTTGATCTTATAATTGTCGTAGTACCGGTGATTATTACTCGTGTCGAAATAAATCGTGTAGCGATTGATTCGATTAGCCCCAACGGCCTCTATAGAAAAGTCCAGCTAATTCGCATGTACGGTGTGGGCCGTACCTGAAGTGTGTGGTGTGCCGTCTGATTTAAGGCATGATTCCGGACGTCGGGTTGCTCGGAAAGGTGTTGCTGCGCAGATCAGTTGTTTGTATCAAAAAGTTCTCAACTGAGAACCAGTTCTGGTTCAATTTAAGTTCAATCCTGAGGGTAATATATGAAAGACCATTTGCACTCCTAGCGCTTCAATACGGAGCTCGCTTAACACGCCTCCCAGAAAGAACACTAGAGAAAGCTTTATCTTCTCTGAATTCTACAGTAATATTCTTAGGGAATTTTTATGTCAGTGCTCTAGAGAAACAGTACGAAAGCAATCCATTGGAGCCCGATCTCATATTTGTTTTGACGACAATTTTTAGTTTTGTTATATTCTTGTGTTAAAAATTTTTGTTTCAGTTTTTTCGGTCGTATGTTGGTCGTTACATTTTTTGGCAAGCAAAATTTTTTAAAATGTGGCTCTACATGATTGTTTTGACTGTCTGCTCGAGAGCTATCAGAATAAACTAGAGAAACATTGATGCTATCATTGTTCGAGGAGATAGCTCTTAGCAGTGGTTTGTGGTTGGGAAGGTCTTATTGAAGGTGTGAGGTGGGAGCGTTAGTTGGGATGTGAGTCAGATTACATGGAGTGTGCTGGAGGGAGCCTTGAGATCTGTATCTCAAGTTTACATATCTTGGGTGGTGCAGGTAGTCCTTGCGTTGAGTCTTATTCCGACTTTAAAGCAGAAGAACGCGTGAAAGAATCAGTATCGAAAAAACAGTCATATTGGACGGATTGGGGCGTGAATGCTGTCGTCTTGAATGTTTTCACAGTTTGGTTTAGAGGTCTACGGATTGGAGTCTTACGCAACAAACCTGCTTACTGAGAGATATAGATCTATCAAAGCAATTCAGCACAAATGTACTCTGATAAATGCCAACTACAGTGCCAACACAGAACCTTCGATAAGCTTTCCAAAAAACCACTTCGAGAGCATATCTGCTTCTACAATTTCAATTGTTATTATGTAGGCCCCGGTTCCGGTCTCTCGGAGCTTAGTGCGAGTTTACATAATAAATTCTATATAGCCTGTCCATTCAAAACTTTTGCTTTTTAAAACGTGAAAAAGTAACGCGTGAAAACCGAAACAAAAATTTGAACGAATTGAACCTGGATAGAAAAATGCCGGCGTGCAAAAACAAAATTTCGAGAACAGGGCTCCAATGGATTGTTTGTATCTTGCCCCATTTTCCCCGCGCTGTGGGGGGTGTAATTGCCCCCTTGTTGTGGACAGATAAATTAGAATTAAAAGGCTCATTGTTATAAACGTTCTAAGAAAAGAGTAGATTTCGAGGTTTTTAATGGGAGCTTATTCATGGTTTCATTGAGAAGCGTTAGTTGCCATTGCATAGATACAATATTGAGTGCACTAGTTATCGATGGAGACCTGTTCCACAGAATGGAGTCGCAATTTGTGGCGAATAGCATTAACTTTCTGCCAGCACCAACGAGAAATCGCGCGTCGAAAACAGCTGAATCAGCGACACCCACTCTGATGGGGGGTTGGTGGGGTTTTCCGGTGTTGTTCTGCTCGCTTTCGCCGGCCCTTCTTGGCGTCCCAATATATAAAGAGGCCTCTAAGAAAACAATTTTTTGCTAGTTAATGTACATAATGATATTTGCCTGGTTTGATGAATAATAGAAGAGTATATTAATCAAGAATGGTGTTATCTCTGTCTGATGTCTGATATTCAGAGTCCGGAAAGGCACTTTGTGATGGATTTCAAAAATGATTGTATGAAGAGTAGTTTGTATACAGTGATCGAAGTTGTTGAAAAGAGTTATATAACTACAAATAATTATTAAAATAATTTAGAAGAGAAATTAGACAATGACCTCCAGATACGATAGGGTGGCGATTGACCGACTATCAGCGCACATTCAATAAGTAACGACAGTGAAACTTAGGAAAATGCTCAGGTAGTGGAGATAATCATTTTGATTGTAGCACCCGGCGGAATAATCTGGGTCAAAATTTATCCTGTGTGTTTATCGATTCTGAGCAAATCCAAAACAAATATTTTTAAAAGCGCCTGATGACCCCTCATCTGATTTCTGTCCGTTGGTGGTAAGGTAAAGTCGTATAATTTTTCATTGGTCTCTGTTGGTGAAAAAAGCCCGAGTGATAGAGATTAATCAATGAAAATAATAATCCTGCAGGTTTTGTCGTATAAGCACGTCTCATATGGAGTGTCGAGCCATCCTCAGCGTGTCGTGTTTTAGTATGCATTAGATGTTTGCTCGAATAGAGAGTAGTGATGTAATTATTTTTGTCTGCAACGATTGTACTTTGCGAATTGGGCCACCTAGAATATAGCGCGTCCGTTCTCCCTCCAGAGGCCACGATCCACCCCTATAAGAATAGATCCTGAGAGAGGTAACAGCATTCGTAATTTTTAGATGTAACTTCTAGTCTATGTGACTTAAAATTTGTAGTAAAGTCTCTCAAGATATATAGCTCGCAATATTGATCCATATTAGATAAGTATGAAATCTTTAAAGTAAATGTGTATATTATTTGTTGAGGCCTTTACTATTGTCCTGGAAAAAAGCTTGCGAGAGATAAAAAGTCCGATCTATTACGCGCAACACTGATCATAATGTTGACTAGTGGAAAAGTTAAAAATGACAAATATGACCAGTGAACATGAAGGATGCATAATTTGAGCAACTTGTTATATTTATAGGTCATATATGTGAAATAAGTCGTTATGAACTACATCGTTAGATTATTAAATATTTTTCTGATCTTTTATTTTCACCTTATAACCTATTATTTCCCACTGGTTTATTACCACTGTCTTTGAAAATCCTGTATCTCTGCTCTTTAGTAATTTTAAATCTTTCCATGAATAGCGGAAGTATTAAGGACTGATTGGTGAATCTTCTTTCTTGACATGTGCTGCTCTAATTTCGTTTAACTCTTGTTTCTCGTATGTCTCTGAGGTCCATATCGGTTCTAGTCTCCTATGTACCAAACCCTTGTATCTGGAGATTATAATGACAATTAATTTATGCTGTCAATAATTGACAGTGTACCCTTATCAGACCAGGAGAAACATTGGGACGTCTATCTTGTTCACAAATAATACTCACATAAATATGTAAAATAGCGCGGAAGGAAATAGGACACCCGTTGGAATATGTAAAAAATCTCTAATAACGAATTCCTAAGGGGTGGGAGAAGCGACCTTTTAGTGCAGTTATGACAAAAACAAATGCGAAAATAAAATTATTTTCCTGACTAAGTCGACACGCGGTTGGAGAAATTAGATGGTCTTAATCTCAGAATCGTTATCTGCTCTAGAATTTTCTAGAATTTTCAAACAACCGCATTTTGTAGCTGGTTGCTACTAGTGAAACAGAGAATGTATACTGTTTTCTTATGTAAATTTCAACTACGAGGAATTTGATGGCAAACAAAAGTCTCCATCGTGGCAAGTCCTACGATTTTTTATGTCTCGTTCTTTCTTTTAGTCAATATGGGCAAGTAGGGTGCCGCTTGGTTTTTGTGGTATATTGGTTTGGTTTGCGCGCGCGATATTCGCATTGTCAGTTCGCAAATTTTGATGGAATTCTCCTTTTACGCATTTTTGCGATTATTAAAATGAACAGTTTATATAAAATGTTACAACAATCTCCACCAGTGTGACTAAATTGGGTCAATTTCATCTATTTTATTTATGAGCATGGCTGTTATGCTAAATCAAAAGATATACCGAAATGCTTACGGTAAAATATCAATTCGGAAACCGCAAGAAACCTTGAGTGGCGGGATCAATAAAAGTAATCGAAGACGCCTCCATTAATACGGTACAAATAAAGAGGACAAATAAATTTCCGGTAACTGTGATTTGCGATTGCTTTACATCGGCGATTTATAGACTCAACTAAAAGTTAATCTCGAATTCGCGCTTGATAAAGTTTTATATACATTTCCGTCGACTGAAGCAAAAATTTTTCAAGAAAAATTTTATGGACCATTATGAGAGGAGATCATTATGGTAATGTGCAAGTGTTTGATTGTGCGTTTTTGAGAAATCTGGGACGAAAATTTAAAATTCGCCCTAGAGCTTTAGATAAGAAAATACAAAGAGTATGAAAAAAAATCATCGAAATCGGTTAAGTAAACGAAGCCAAACATAAACTTTTGAAGGATTTTGAATTTTGGCTACTTTGCGGAGGGCCGGGTCGTAAAGAGAGCTCGTTGTGCGTCATAAATTAGTTTTGTTTCCACGATGACCAAGCGATCTGTCCTATAAAATGAAACAAATTTCACATTCATAGTTGTTCAGGGAGAGCCGATGAAAAATATCTAATTGCTTTCCCACTCCCTTTTTAATAACGAATAATATTAAAAGAAATTATAACCAGTGCTATAAAGTAGACATTTTACTTATTAAATAGTTGAAAAATTATGAAAACTGTTTCCTTATTATTCGTATTATTTTAAATTATTGTTAACGATATTAACAAAGAATAAACTTTTAAGTAATGGTCCACGATAGATGCTTTCGCGTAGACGAATTCAGCGATATTTTTTTCGATATTCGCGGATACTCATACCATGTATATTTGTTTTACAGTATTTGTGGTAGGTTTTGGTTCGATAAAAATTTCGGAAATATGATCGGAAAATACGGTTTTCAAAATTATTATCTCGTAGGACTCTGATTGTGGAATAAAAAATGGTAAAATTGTTATTTCATGATATTTTCAAATTTTTAAGTGTAATGCAACACCGAATGAAATTTATTTCCTTCATTCCATTGAAAAAATAAGATAATGTTTTAGATGTGCTAAAATTCCGTTATTTTTCGATAATGGGAGAAAGGTTTTTGAAAATTTCGATTTGGTGGGACTTCGTTATTAAATTATAATAAAAATATACAATATTTGATGATTGCATCTCTAGGCTCAACAATTTTAGTACAGAAGAGAGCGTCTCATGTGAGCAAAATTAGTTCCTATCTATACAAATTTATAAAATAAAAAGTGAGCTAATCTTGTATTGTTATGCTACAACCCCTAGGCAAAAAGTTATATAACATAATGATAATCCCTAGCCTGCCATAATTATGTGAGCAAACGTTACCAAACTACACGGTTCAATATTAGAAGAGATATTTTCCTTTTTGAACCGCAATGGTCGATCTTCGTGCTACTTGCGTCGTTGCCGCAGCCAGTTGTCGATTAGCTGTCATATTTCGAATGTTTATATGTTGGAGTTGGAAGCTTATCAAATGGTGACTCAAAATTTTCGTGCTTGATAATCTGTAAATTTCTTTTAACAGCAGTAAAATGTTACGTGAAAAAATTTTTCGTGAATAAAATTTATACAGTAGGAGTTAATTGAATTTATTAAAATATAGAACATTATATAAGGGGGTGGATCGTTTACATAACTTTCAATCAACGCTTCAAAAGAATCTAGGGCAGTAATGAGAAATCTGAGGATACTGTTTGTATGTCAGCCTTCGTCTTCGATTCCATATACTCATGCCAAATTTTAAACACGACCCACACGCTGCACGGTGGCTTTTTGAGGGCGTATGGTGATTTCATAACAATTATTATATAAATGATCAATAAAAGTAAGGGTGAGTGAACCAACACCGGGGAGAAAAAATTTTTTTCACCCGAGCGAAATTTTCGAAATCCTGCTCTGTGATGGGTTATTCGAGGTTTTAATTTCAATTTAACCCATTTATATGCATTTGTACCATATACTACACACCGGAAGATAATGAACGAGAGGATATATGAGGCGCAGTTATGATGCGGTTACTATCTGGACTATTTGTATAGTGGATGCTGGTGGGGGAAGAAATAAATTGTAAGCCCCTACGGAAGCTAGTAGGGACATTTGTTACTCTTAATATCAAGATAGTATGGTCTTCTAAGTCCATATTTTCATTATGGGGGGGTGTTTAACTCCGTTTATCCGAATGTTTCTGACAATTTTGGCCGAAAGTTTGTTTCGACTCAAATGCGGTGCGAGTGAAAAACGGAACTCGCACGGAATGATTAATTGGGAAAATACTCAGGAGTTATTGATTATTATATTTAATTATAAAATGGGACTTCTATGAGTTTTACACTTTGGGATCCTATATGAGGCACACACCGTAGATAAGAAGGAATAATATATTCTTGTGGAACGAAGATAAGGTTACTGTTGGTAAGTACAACCGGATTAAAGGTAGGCGGTAAACCACGAGTTCTATTACCATTATTAGCTCATAAGTTTAATATGCGATTATATATTTTATTTTATAGCCATATGATTAGAGTGCCCTATCGTCAATTTTTTTCCATATTTGTTGTCTATGTAATCTATTATCGGAACTCCTTGAGTAATAAGAAATTGTAATCATGTTTTTTGGATTAAGCGGGGCGATTAATACTTTTTAATGTCTTTACTAGCGAAGATTCAATTGTAATTTGATTTCGTTTTTGAAGTAGAATTTTAAATATTAGTTTTTTCAAAGAGATGTCTGATTGGCTACTAGTGCGAAGCTCCATGAGTGAGCGTTGCTATGCAGTTATACATCGAAATTAGTGACCTCAGATGCGAAATATATGATTTCAGAACCGTTATATTTAGTGTCTTTTAGATAAGCCATTTTGTGGCCCAGCTCATGAGGTAGTGTTTTCCTATCGAAATCTTTTATAGCCGAAATGAATTGTAGTTTTCAAGTTATTGTACAGTGTTACTGTTAAGCTTACTGGCGCTGCATAACGTCGTATTTAACCTAGAGGACTTGGTTTTGTTTAGCGCCCCTTTCTTTGGAGCCCTTACTGATAATGACCGAATGGTATGGCTGCAAAAATGGGTGCCTAACGCCTAGGTTGCTGCTAAGATTAGAGCTTCGGAGTCTTTTATGATGAGCAGATGAGTTGATTGACTGAGTGAGAAAATATAATAATGTTTCCTAGTCCACCGGCAAATGCGATGCTGTCCTTCTGATGTTAGCTTACCTTGTTCCTTTTGGGAAATCCAGATGAAAGAAAGATACCGCTAGGTTTGGTAATAATTTTTTCCCACCCGAGATAATATATTTTAATTGTTCTCCTTTTGAGTATTAAAATTTTCTGTTTTTCAAATAACAATATGCTAAGTAAACTCGTTTTCTGCATTTTTAGTCCTAGATTAAATATTTTAGAGATTTTATGTTTTTGTTTAATCTTTATTTAGTCAAGAATGAGCACCATTTACTATTAAACAGCATATCTCGTTAAAAGCTAATTTTTGGTAACTTTCTTTAGCAGAAAAGTATTGCGTACCTTGAGTATTTGGATTAATTTTGGAAAATTATAGGCCACAACTGAGGAGGAATTCTAGGGTTATATGTGGACTCGTTGCATAATTTTGGCTCGCAGGTAGAGTAATACAAAAATTGCGTGATTTGAAAACCTTCTAAGGACGTCTTTCCGTTTCTCTGTTATCGTACGTTTCCAGTTCTAGATCCTAAGAAATAGATGTTTTCAACTGTCTTTTGTAGCATAATCGGCTTGATGATACATGAATTGACACATTAGAAATGTGTGCAAAATTCCAGAAGCACCAATAATTTCTGCCGCAATCATTTTCCATTATATAGAAAATTTTCTATATGCACAATTTTTAAGTCTATTGTATATCGGTAGATTTTCTCTCTGCCAAGGAAATGTTTTCGATTTTTCTGCTATTTCGAGGCATCTTTTTTGAAATTTCTTGGTGAAAATCGTAAGTAGTGAGAAAGCGCCATTTTAGCAACTGCAGGCTGAATACATGAAGTTCGTTTTCTTTGCTCAATCCATCCGGCTGCGTCTCAAGATTGTATTATTCGAAATTTGTCTGATGCTGCCTTTTACCTGTTGTCTATATAATTTGAGGTATGTGACTGTTTTTGAAGTTCTCTTGATAACCGGAATTTTTCAACTTTGATGGAATGTGGTGCCTATGACATTATAGTGGCGAACCAGTTACATTTCTGGGCCCAGTCTTTCCAAATTTGTTTGGAGCTGGCAGATTTTGTCTCCCAACGTGAGTTGTATGATCTGAGTAGGGTGACATTAGGCCTGTCTATCCAGTGATATTCTTGGCCAGGGTCTGATTCATCCTGGATAGTGTTAGCAGCTTTTAGAAATTTTTTTGGTTGTAACGACCTAGATCCGATTACTGTATATGATCTAAGCGTCTCTAACTCATTTTAATGCGTCTGTGATATCCTTTCTATTTATTACATTTCTCAATTTTTTGATTAATTTTTGGTGTTTAAATTATTTTAGTGGCGATGTTTTTATATAAATGATTCTGAATTTGAAAATTGGACCCGCACTCTATACCTCGTGATCAGTTTGCGAGGTTTTGTTCTGTATTTTTCAAAACTAGGGAGGATATGAAATCAATTTCTTGATTTTATAACTGACTAATTGGATATTTTGATACTTCTATACCATTGATTAAGTTTTACCACATTTTGGTTTTATTCGTTTTGGATCAGCACAGCATAATTTTTCGTGTTCAGAATTTCCAATTCCCTGAAATTTAACGAACTGTTACTATTAGGATTCTTTCGCTCTAGAGTAGTTATAAACCGTTATTGTGGTGCAATTGCGGATTATTATGTGCCTAGGCCGGCTAGTAGCCAGATTTTTCTTTGGCCATCTGTCAAAATATGTTGAAAAGTCCTCATGTCAGGATTATTCTCCTTTCGAGGTTCGGTGTAGCAACTTGATCTGCCCCCGAAGTAATGGTAGTTAGCATCTAAATGAATCCTTCAACAAATAATTAAATCTTCCATACTTTGTCTTGAGCACATTATCTGCTGACTAAAGCAGAAACGATTTCAACTTTCCTGTAGAACTAGTTTCATTCTGAAAAGAAAATTAAGTTGTTTTATTTTTAAAAAGTTGGAAGAAATTTATTTAGTTTTCCTTTTATATTTTTTGCGAAATGAGTGTTTTTGGTTAATGTGAAAATACTCAGGGAGAATTTATAGGTTTGTTGGCTGCCCTCCTTTCGTGTGCTACATATTTCTAAATATATTCCTCTATAGTGCGCGGCCATATACTCGGAGTTAGTCTCCACTCAGTTAAAAATATTTTCTTGCGCTCCTCGTCAAATTTTGACTTACAAAGATTATACAGTACAGTGTGGTTTCTATCCGGGGCCATGATGCGAGCGGGCTATGTATTTTTTAAGATTTTAGCTCTTCGTACTGATCTCTTCTATATTTGGTAAGTTTGAGTTGTTTATTTTTTTTGCTATTTTTTCTAATTTTGAGTTATATTGTCCGTGGGTTTATATTTTTTAAAAACTTTTTAAAGAATTTCTAGAGATACATTTATGAGTTTAATTCTTCTATAAAATTCGTTGAATTGTCTTTTTGCCTAATTCCTAGTTGGTAGTTCTTGCTACTTGACCGATAATTTAAATAATGACCATCGTGTTGATCGAATTTATAGCTCTTTTATAGATATGTGTATCGAGAGAGATCTGCTAGCCTGCAGCCGTGCTATAAGCAGATTGCTAGATCAGTGACGGCTTGAATCAGTTATGTCTGTATTTTACTCAAGAGTACTTTTATAACTCTTTTAATAGTTGATAGTTTAAACTCTGTTTGTCCCATGAATTTGAGAGTTTTGTATTAAGGATGGTCTCGCGTAACGTTAATTGTTCGTTTTAATCCTAGAAAACGTTATAGAATTATTTGGAATTTTGACCTGACAGCCCCTCAACTGGATCCTTTATGAGTTGGTAATAGATGAAGGTCCCTATTCGACCTATCCCTTTAAAGCGCCTTTTTCTATTTGTTCTGGACTTTTTGACGGCCTGACCGTCTACCAATGTTTAGAAAATTTGGCTATGACTATATGTATGAATCTCTTCCATCTTTGAAGCCCGTTTTTTCTTCACAGAAATCGAAGCATGGTTATAAGTTAAGTGCGCGAAAAATAGTTGTCATCATTATCCAGATGATGTGTATTATGTCTTAAAATTATTAATTTTCTGCGGGTTTATGTTAGGGTTTGTTTATTAAAGAAACTTTTTTCTATACAACTTCCCTCAAGAGTAATTATTTATAGAAAATTCAGCTCAGATTCCTATTTTACTCTGTAGTCAATGAATTGTGGGTGACTTCTGCATTATTTGTAAGTGCGTCTTTCTATGGCGTGAGCTCTGAGTGCGCGAGTAGCTATTGAGACATCCCAAGTAGGAGGCTTAGAATTTTGCTCGATTTTAAGAAAATTCAAAAACCTAGGTAAGCTCCTGTGCTATTCCGGTCATGAATTTTATTCAGGCTACTTACGACTCTTTCCCTCTGTCAGAAGTTTAAAGTAAGATTTGTCTTGTATTGAAAACCTCCAGAGTTTTCTGTTATAAGCTCATCCATGTTAATCATTCTATAATAAACGTGTAAGATTTTAGATGGACATAGCGTGGGTTTTAGGGATATTTTAGTTAAATAAGGTATCAAGGTATTGGTGTGTTATTTTAACTTGATTATTCGGGGTAATGGTGAATATTTGAAAATGAATGAGAAGAGTGTGATTTTTAAATTAAATTCTCTTGAGTATTTTTTGCTCATTCTTGAAGGTTTTAATTATTTTCCTCCCGTGTTCCTTTTACTCCTTATTTACTCCAGAGTTTGTTTTTCTATTCTTGGAACTACAAAGTTTTTCGTGAAATTTTTCCTTGTAATTTGTATCGTGCACGCGCTCCCGTAAATAGTTTCTTGGGTTAGGAATATCACGTTTGAGTTTTTCAAAGTTTTACTCCTGATATTGGTTCGGTTTGAACCGTTTTATCCTTGTAACCAACATGAGGTCCCCTTGACACGATTATTAGGATTGTATCATTGTATGGGCTTTGTCTCTGAGGCAATTTTTTCGTTCTTGTAAACCTTCCCTTCCTTCGAACCTAACTTTTTCTCTTCCTAGAGTTTGCCTTCACATGGAAGTTTTTATAACTCATAAAGAGGAGTATCGTACATTACTAAAGAGTACATCCAATGCCTCTTTACTTTGGCTGGTTTCAAACATGTAAAAACTGGAAAACAAGCTATCAGTTAAGCCTGTCTGGCAATCTTTGTTTGGTGGATAGCTCTAGAATCTCGTGTATGATAGTCCACATAAGATCTTCTGCGCATAACCAAATACTTGCCTTGGTACGGTTCTGTAAGTCAGTTTATCTAACGATAGCTATGTAGCAATCCAGTTAGTTAAATTTGGCCGCTTACAAAACATTGCAACTCTCGATCCAATTTGGCCTGGTTTTGGGAGCGGGCTTTGAGAGTCTTGCTTTTACATATTTGCTTGGCAACTTTGAAAAGTGCCTCCATTCGACCACTAGTGTCGTTTATTTTCCACTGTTAGAAGTTGCCAGTTTTTGGAATCGCATTGCTTAGTGCTTTCGAGCCCCCTCGATTTGGACGAGCGGCTTGTTTTGCTCGTAGAGCCTGTGTTCTAACATCGTGAACCAAACTCAGGAGTAATGTAAGAATCGTTAGACTTGGAAGCTCAACACATGAGTGTTGCAAGTTGTCAATTGAACGTAGCTTTCAACTCTACTTTTCCTACCAATCTGCGTAGCTTTGTCATTAATTTCCTCCTTCTCTTCATCAAGATGTGATTCATCCTTTTTTCGTCGTGCGTGTAATCTTTACGATCGCTGCAATATCTTGCGAATCTAAGACTGAACCGCGGATTTCGTTTAGCGTTTTCTAGTTTGCCGCTGATCCTTTTCCGCTTCACGGTTATAGGGTTGAGGAAACCATGAGAGAGAAGAGTTGGAAATTTTTGGTCGTTAACTCCTTCTCAATGCTGTAGATAGGCAGTACGTTATTCGCCGAATGACTCATAAGTATTGGTTTATCTTCTAATGCAGACTCGTCATTTTCATGTTGATTAATTATAGAATTCTACGATTTGTTGTCTAAAATGTTGTGAAATATATTGTTTATTAAATGAAACGTAATAAAAGAAAGGGCAATAATATTTTTTGTAACAAAAAAATGTTATCGGTTGGCTTGTTAAGCTGTTCTCTAGAGTATTTATCTTATTTTTTCTAAGAAAAAAGTTGAGATATACCCAATTTTTTTTTCTCGTTTTTTGTCTTTTTTTTTTGTTTGGCTATTTAATTATCCTCAGGATTTTCTCGCCAGAATTGCCCCAGGGGTCCATCGGGTTTTCTGTGAAGATTTACAGTGTAAAATGTGACTCGCATGTCTGCGAATTTGGTAATAATGCTTCTGCTTCTCAGATTGTGGCTGTAAAACAATTGTAGCCATTATAAGGCTCCATGCCAGGTTGTATTTTGTTACTCCCATTGTTGAGTTTTGTTTGTTGAGGTGTTTGAGCTGATTTATCGTTGATTCTGTAACTTGAGCGAGAGTGTTATCAGTTGTACAAATATTCGTGTCCCCTTTCTCTTGAGATGGGATCAATCGTAAATAAAGGTCATTATTCGAGTATGTTAGAGCCTTTTTGTTGTCGCGATTATCTTCGTAAGTGGAGCTCTTAATATAAGCGCTTCAATGTTTATCGAAATGCCTTGTATTCTTAAGAGCTTGAGTATTTTGGTTCCATTATATTAAACTTAGGAGGTATTAGATTTCCTCAAGGTGAATGTCGCATGTTTTTCCAGCGTAGGTGGAACGATTTCTAAGAGAATATTTTAGTAACTATGTTCGATAGAATTTTCATTTTGTTATTTTTGTATATCAGAAGAAATTAGTTTTATATATACAATAAATATAATACTTTAGAGGTTTATATATTTTCTGCTTCTCAAAGAGTGAGTGGCGCCTACTTCTTTGAAGGATATTAGGGGTTTTGTCTAATGAGGTTCCCATCTTCTTTGCGATCGTATTGTCATCAATGGCCCACAGTTCGCCTCCTTATCAATTATAATTTTTTGAAAGTAGAGTCCAGCAGGTCTGAGAGTTTGGTAAATTTCAACCCCCTTCATGGATTGTTCGCTGCTAGTGTAGCTCGATACATAGTAATGTTCTCGCGTGATTTTGAGCCCGTGGCCAAACTACTAAATTTTTACCATAGAGTCATAAGATCAATGTCGCTCCTTGAGTACGTGATCGTGGCAAAGTAGAATTTATAGTGGCATTAAGATTTGTAGGTCTAAATAAATGCAAGTCATGTTACAAAATGTAAGCTTTTTGCTGAGCAAGCGGTTACAGCCCTTCTTTATGTTGAAAGAGGTAGAATTTGTTCGAAATCACGTCAGAGACTAGTAGATTGTTAGCGTCAGTTGTTCTGATTAACCTTGCATAAAATGTGGTTGTTGAAATTTCCATGTATGGGATAATCGAGTATTGTTAAATTGGGCGCAAAGTCCAATTCCGATTGTAAAAGCGCGCGTTACCGCGCTTCTCTCTCAAGAGAGGTTCATTCACGCGATTTTTTAGCTTTAGTCATTTTAATAATACAAACGTTTATTATTGTATCTCTTGAGTTTTATTTTTATAAATGTATAATAAAATTTTTGTTTAGTAATTATCAACTTGTTTTGCAAGGTTATTGTTTCCTTAAAAAAGCGCCATGAAAAAATTTAAGGAAAGAATGAAAATGAGCCTTGATGGTAATTAAGTAGGTGAATTGTAATAGTATGAAATTTATGACTTCTGATGTTTTGGACCTAATGTGGGATAAAAGTGGTTCTGTTCTGTAATATGTGAAATAATTGGCAATGTTGAAAGATTGTGATTTGAAATGTGCATAAATGTTGTGCAGATAATTGTCTGCATTTTTTGGAGGAAAAAGATAAAATGTCGATTTTGGGTCATAGGTTAAAAATTGCCCAGATACATCAGGTTCTTTATATCCGAATATATTATCTTTGAACATTTTTTGTTGTAAAACTAGCAGCCCGCCAAATAGGTATATTTTAGTTTATTTTTTAACTTTTTTCGAAGCAGGACTCTGATAAGAAATTTCCTCGGTTCAATATCTAATATTGCTACGGCAATCGTCAGCTTTTTGAAATTTTGGGATACCGCATTCGATATGTAATGGAGATTTAAATCTAAGCGCAAGTAGTGTTAGTGCCTAGGCAGTAGTGTTTTTTCCCGCTAGAACCCTGTCCCAGCAGGGTGGAAGAACTGCCATGATGTCGCAGCATAAAAGTACCTTTTGTTGATGTAACTTGTGAGTTATGGGGTGTTGAACATAGTGTTAGGTGATTGCCGTAGTTGCTGCCTTTCTTTGTGGCTATTATTGGTGTGGGGTGTTTTATATTGTTTGGTGCCCTGCAGTGTTCGTTTATTTTTGGTTTTCTTTTCTTGGTTTTTGTTTGTGTCTCGAGTAGGGGGTGTATAGTGGGCGGGGCTTGTTGTGTTAAGTTTGTAGCATTTTCGTGTGGCATTTGTCTCGTAGACAAGTGCGGGCGCACGTAGCCGAGAGTGCACTGTCCAAGGGAGCGCTGGTTATTTTTTCGATGTAATTCGGTTTTTATGGTGCGTAACATGTCTGGATTTTGTTATGTATTTTTGTTCAGACGCCCAGACTTCGGAGTTTTCTTTAGTGTTTTTTTGGATATCTGCTTTGAGTGTTTGTCATGTGACATAAAGGATATCATTATCTCCGACATTTGTGATAGATGCGCGCTTGTGAGTTGTTCCCTTATAAAAAGTTTGCAGTTGGTAGTGATTAAGTTTAGTAAGGAGGCAGTCTGATGTTGCGCCCCCGGCGGTAGCGTTTTCGAGGCAGTTAGATCATGAAAATAGTTCACTCTGGAAGATTATTTGTAGATTCATGCTTTTGAAATTTGATGTCCATTTTCGAGTGTATTTCGCTATTGTCTGTTATTAGTTCTTCCTCGCGTCCTGATGAGGTCAATTATGCAGTTTTCCTTATGGATAATTCCCATGCGGCTGAGCAATGATAAATTAGTAGTAGTTATCTTTGAGATAAAACCACCGGTGGAATGCCGTATGTTTGTCTTAAAATAGTATAGAGTTCGCTATGTATAATGCATTTTTTTGGTGCCATGTGTGCCTCTTTGTTTCTATGTTGTCTAGACTCGAAGGAGAATTCGTCCTGCTATAAGATCATTCTGTCAATGAGATAGTAGGGAAACTACTAGCGCGAATTAGAGTTTGCGTTAAGAAGTTAGGAGGTCTTATGATGTACAAATTTGGAGTATGGCCGTTTGGGTATATTTGCTGTACGGTACGGCCCATGTTCCAATAGGGCTGCCGCTTAGGTGTGTATGGGGCCAAATTGCCGCCCCACCATGTTGAAATTGCGTGGATAGGAGCGATTTGATGCATTATTCCAATTTTTTAATAATTTGTGAAAAGCCTGATTATCAGTGCGCATTGTACTCATGAAGTTGTTTGTTTATAAACCAAAACATTGGGGGGTGGTGGCATTAGGTGTTGTAGCAACAGGGGTTGTTGATGATTTGGTTTTGTGAGTCCAGACCCCCATCCACAGACTCGTAAATTTTAACTTTCGTTCGCTGTGTTGTGAGTATTTTATGTAGTTGCTAATATGGAGCCTGCCGCTTCTATGGGACTTTCTATTATATGTTGGCTTTGGCCCGCGTTTAGCCATCCGATGCGCCCCAGTCTGGCGAGTCTCAATCTTAGATGTGCTCGGGATTTCTGGCGTTGTAAAGTTAGTTTACTATTGGGTTGATAAAGAAGGTTAAGCTGTTCTATTAATGTTTCGTGCGGCAGATCGCTGAGCAGGTGGGGTAGTTATACCGGTAAGTTTTGTCTAATTCCGCTAAATTGTTTAAGTTGACGCCGTTGGTCTAGCTCTGAAGAGTTTGTATATAAAGTAAGTGTGGGGAATCGGTTTGCGTTGGTATCCCGTGCTAGCTGGTCTATGGTTGTGCCAGAGGTTCGGTGATTTACGGAATTCGATTTGATAGAAATGTTTGATGATTGTTGCGAAACACTGTACCTCTTTGAAAATAGTGTTTTCGTATGTTCGAGATATTCTATAGCATTAAGTTTCGTTTGTGTGTTCTAGCATGGTAGCTGATTAGGGTATTATGTCCAAAATTGTTACTGGGTAATTTTCTGGAGCATTTAAAAATTCCAGCTTGAAATTTGTGTTTTCTTTCGGAATTTGGGCTAACTCCTGGAGTGTGGTGATCTCATTTTTTAGTAGTTGTCCTATTGTGTCGGTTGTTGTGTAATGAGTGTTGGGTTTCTTGGTATAGTTTGTTTTTTGTGCAGTTTTTATTTTTTGTGGGGAGTGTTATTTGCAGCTCTTGAGGGTTTGCTCCTCATTGTCGAGATACGTACGGTTCCAGGCGTTTTTTCTTTTAGAGATTGATTTTGGTCCGTTTGTCGTAGGTTGTGCTGGAATATAGACTGATTTTAGGGTTTATGAGTTGTGTGTAGATATTACTATTGTGATTATTTTTTGTGTCTATTTTGTTTCTCATGAGTATTTTTTATTTATATCTTTTCTTTGTTGCAATTTTTGTCGTTGATGCTGTTTGGTATATTGTCCTTCTTCTATCATTTTTTTTATTTTTCCAATTTCAGCTGATTTTTGAATTTTTCCAAGCTTCGGCTCTGTTGTGTGTTCTTTATAAAATAATAAAGTCTTCCCTTGTGTGGATTGTGGGCGTGATCTTAAAGATTTATTTTGCTGAGTGTTTTCATTTCTTTACATTTTAATTGCAAATCGTCCATTTCCCTATGCTGTTAATTTTTAGCTCAAGGGTTCTTTGTAATAGGAGACAATTCACATCTAAATTGGATATAATTTAAATAATTGTATAAGTACTCTTCGAGAAATTTAGTTAACAGCCCCTTGCAGCTTTAAGGGCGTTCAAAAAATTATGTATAGTCAGCTCATCTTGTGCCCATGTTTATTTGACTTAGAGATTTAATCATTATTATTGTGGAGCTAATTATTGCTTCTTTTATCTTTAGCTATTGTTTAGATCTAGATGTTTATATGGTGACAAATTTTTTATTCTAGTTCGCAACCCAATGTTCAACCAAATTATTATGGTTTCACGCTTTCCAATTTTAACACGCATTTTACATAAATTGTTTTGCTTCAGATATGCTGAACTTGTATAACTTTGGTTTATTTAAGCGCCTTGGCTTAATGAAAAATAATTTGAACTTTCAAGAGAAATATATGTTACATTTCAGTTTACTCAGAGTATGACAATTAAAAAAAAAAACGAATTTTACTTTTTATTTTTTTCCTCTGTCTTTTGATGACGGGTAACTCCGTAGAAAAGTGTCCTGCGAACTGTGGCTCTTTGAGCCCACTCAGTGCTCCTCTGCTCAAGACCTTGTTTGAGTTCTCTGCCTTGGCTTTCTGAATGTCAGATCCATCCCATTATTTCTGAGTTATGCTCTGAGCCAGAAATCTGTCAATTCCTGTCGCGCAGGTGTTCTCAGCTGATATTTACTGGATTAGCCTTCTATGAAGGTTGTGGTGATGGTCCGTACAAACTCAGCCATTTACTAAATGTATAAGGTCGTAAGCGGTTTTTTGTGGGGACCATTTGCCGCTCTAGGTGGTGCATGGGAGCTGCGTCGATGTTGTTGATTTGCGTTTAGTGGTCTGAACCTATGTGGAGCCGTTTGAGTTGGGGTGACTTACTTTGATTCTAGACGGGGAGGTTTCCGGAGCGTTGGNAGGGAGCTAATCCTAACACTCCTAAGACCCCTTCTAGCCACTCATGAAGCCGCTTTCTCTTCTTTTCAGCCCACATCTCTTAGATTAATCAAAAGGTGATAAAGGGATATGGGGATAGAAATAAATTGTTTCGTCCAGAAATGAAAAACACGTGGGCGTTCGAAATGCCGTCATGATTTGAAAAGTTTTTCAATTTTATAAAAAGTAACTTCTTATAAGTTTCGCAATAAATTTAAATTTAGTAAAATACCATAATGTGTAGAATGACGTATTCCACCAAATGCATTTTCAAACAGCGGTCAGAAAATATATAGGAATCCATGAAAAAAGTTCAAGTTGCTATTTTTTGGTTTTTACCCACAAATTTAAATAAACAAAACAAATTTTTTTGTAATTTTTTACGTTTCAAAAAATGAAACTCGAACTCAAATCATTTTCCTAAAATGAATTAAAAATAATTGTATCAACCTGAAACATATTTATATCGGTTCATTCTAATCTATATTAAACTCGTAGACTTAGACATGAATTCTGTAACCCAGACTCGATTTCCGGCAACTAGTGAACCATTCTTTAGATCGAGCCATTATGAGAGCAAAGTTTCAGTTATCAACATACAGTTTTTCCAATAGCTTAAAAATAATAATTCAGCCAATTTTGGCTATACAAATAAAAATAACAAAATAAAATTTAAAAGAATTTAAAGGCATTTAATAAGGATAAGANTTTTTTTTGTAATTTTTACGATTTCAAAAATGAAAACTCGAACTCAAATCTTTCCTAAAATGAATAAAAATAATTGTATCAACCTAAAACATATTTATATCGGTTCAGCTAACTATATTAAGCATAAAAAAATATACTGACTTATTATTTTCGTAAGTTATAATGACTCCAGTCTTCTGGGTTTATGGCACCCCCTTAAGCGTGAACCAATAAGAAGGTTCGTTTTAAAAAAAAATAATTATGTAATTTTTCCACGTATTTTTTTCCACGTTAAAAAACAAATTTTGGTGGCTATAGATTTTGTTTTCACGCATTTGAGTTAAAAAAAAGGGTCAATTGATAAAAACTAAGATAAATTATCTTAGATAATAGACCCGAAACTTGAAGACGTATGAGAAGTTCCTTTTTCATTCTCTTCTGTTAATATTTCTGTTCTGATATCTCTTCTTGGTCTTGGATTTTGAATGTCAACATTATTGGACGCTGAAGGAGGATAAAGATGACCAAGCTTTGATTTTTTACGAGAATCTCTGATAGAATATGCAGCGATTTTGGTCCTCCGAAGTCTACCCTGCATTTTACCTCCAGGATTTGCCCTAAATAAACAGATTTGAAAATTCGACTTAAAATGAAAAATTCTAGGTTTTAAAATAATTAAACTTTTTTCCAAATTTAAGTTTTCATTCAAAATTTGAATTTAAATCTCTGAAGGAGTCCCACAGAGGGAAACTCACCTGACTGGCTGATTTATCGTCGAGTTAAGACTGAGTTTTTTAGACTGCGAAGAAACCGACGAACAATTTCTCACGCTTATGCGCGTTCCATTGAGTAAACTTTCCGGTCCAGGAGTTAGCATATTTGGTTTACCGAACCGGTTCATTTTTGGTGGTGTTGGAAAATAATTACCGGTCGAATCACGAGCTCGTACCGGTTTGCAAACGTAAAGTTCTTCTTCTGTTTCCCAGAGCTCATCGTCATCATTTATTATTTTTTTCAAATTATCTCTAGTCTCTGATGTTGGATCACAAAAATAATAAAAAATGATTATTATTAACTCTTGGAAGCTCCGAAGTTAATTATTCCACAGAGACTTCCGGACCGACTTTGAGCGCTTATTACGGAAAGATTGGGATTTGATCACTTACTTTTCATTGAAAGTCTTCAAAAACATTTCTATCTCCTAATTCACGAATTCAGACCTTTTCTTTCAAAATCTTTTCTTGTATTTTAAATCTATCTTCCTGTTTTCTTATAAATAGGCAATTTCTAGTGCGGTTGGTGAAAACACGCAAAAAGCGTTACACTTTGTCAAAAATTATTTTTCTATAAAATAACAAAAAAGTGCTTTCAGTTCAAATTAAAATGCCGGGGCTAGCGTTGTGGTAGAATAAGAGTGTAGTACTTTTAATACTTAATTATTAATAATGAATTTATACTCCTTATATT
>SCLH01000013.1:99013-109839 GCA_004367855.1 Oikopleura vanhoeffeni
CTTGACTAAGCCTCCCAGAAAAACACTAAAAAGCTATCTTCTTCTTGAATTTACATTAAATTTTAGGAATTTTTTATGTCAGGCTTCAGAGAAGCAGTACAAACAATCCATTGGAGCCCGATTCTCATAATTTTGTTTTTGACGACAAATTTTATTTTGTTTAATTTTTGTTAAAATTTTTGTTTCAGTTTTTTCGCGATTTTTTTCGTTACAAGCAAAATTTTGTAAAATGGGCTCTAATGGATTGTTTGTACTGCTGCTCGAGAGCATATCATAATAAAACTAGAGAAAATTGATGAACATTGTCTGAGGAGATAGCTCTTGAGTGGTTTTTTGGGAGGCTTATTGAAGGTTTTAGTGTGAGCGTAGGTTGGATTGTATCAGATTACATTTAGTGCTGAATTGACCTCGAAGACTTATTCTCAAAGTTTAGCAAGTTTGTGCAGTACCAGCCTATCCACTTTAGCTAGAAAACGCGTGAAAAAAGTTCAAAAAACAGCATTATCGGCGATTGGTGGCGCTGATAAGGCTGTTCGTTGAAGTTTTTCACAAGTTTTTTTAGGTGCTCTGGATGGAGTGCTACTGCACAAACTTGCTTAACTTGAAGAATAAATCTTCAAAGTCAATTCAGCACTAAATGTAATCTGATAAAATCCAACTTACGCCAACACAGGAACCTTCGATAAGCTTTTCAAAAACCACTCGAGAGCTATCTCTTTCTACAATTTTCATATTTTTTTTTATGTTAGGCTCCGGTCCGGCCTCCGGAGCAGCAGTACAAACAATCTATTATAGCTCTTCTTTTTTCAAAATTTTGCTTTTAACGAAAAAGATCGCGTGAAAACCGAAACAAAAATTTTAACGAAAATTGAACGGAAGAAAAATTGGCCGTCAAAAACAAAATTTCGAGAATCAGGCTCCAATGGATTGTTTGTACTGCTTCTTTGGAGCCTGACATAGAAAATTAGAAAAAATCGATGTAAATTCTAGGAAAAGATAGATTTCTAGTGTTTTTATGGGAGGCTTAGTCAAGGTTTCATTGAGAGCGTAGGTTGCATTGTATCAGATTACAATAAGTGCCTAAATTATCTTGGAGACTGGTTCCACAATTTGAGCCAATTTTTGCGATACAACTTCTGCCAGACAACCGAGAAACCGCGTCGAAAACAGCTTAATCAGCGACACCCACACTCTTAAGGGGGTGGTCGTCGCAAAATGAGGCTCTAGAAACGAATTTTCGTAGTTTTAATGAAAAAGCTTTTTTATGAAAATAAAGACAATAACAAGAATTTTGGTACTCGTTTTATTTCGATACATAGTCCGAAAGGCACTTTTTGATGGATTCAAAAATATTTTGTATGAAATAAGTTGAAATTTATCAATTTTTGAAAAATTAAAACACAATTAATAAAAAATTGAGAAAGAAATTAGGACAACACTCTCAATACTGATATGCACCGACTATTCAGCTGCACATTCATATAAGTTACGAATGTGAAACTTTTAAATCCAGGGAGGAGATACATTTTGATTGAGACCCCTAAAATCGGGTCAAAATACTGTTTTTTAGTGATTCTGAAGCAAAATCCAAAAAAAAATTTTAAAAGCTCCTAGATGACCTGCTCACGTTCTGTCCGGTTAATTAAAGTCGTAAATCATTGTTGTTCCTTGAAAAACCAGGGAAGAGATACAATTTGAAAAAATAATTCCGTCAGTTCTGTAAGCACGTTTCTCATTGGACGAGCCATCCGTCACTGTCGTTTTTTTAGGATGCAAGATTTTTGCTCGAATATATGAGAGAGGTAATATTTGGTCCAACGATTTGTACTTTTGCGACAATTGGCCATTGAAAACCCCGTTTCTCGCCTCCAAATGCGACGACCACCCCCTTATAAAGAATAAGCTGATTAATTTTAACAGCATCGTAATTTTTATGGAACTTCAGTCTAGGTGACTAAAATTTAGTAGTCCAAGAATAATCTTCGATATTGACATTAGATAAGTTTATGAAATTTTAAAGTAAAGTTTGATTAATATTTGTGAGGGTCTCTTTACTGCCTCGGAAAAAAGCCTTGCAAATGAAAATATCCGATCTATTACGCGCATCACTGATCAATGGTTTAACATGGAAAAGTAAAAATGAGCAAATATAGACCAGTGACATGAAATGCAAATTTGAGCAACTTTATGGTTAAAAGGTCAAATGTTGGAAATAAGTCGGTTATGAACTACATCGTGTAATTATTAAATCGATTATTTTATTTTCACCATAACTATTATTTCCACTGTTATTACCACTGTCTTTTGAAATATCCTTTTCTGTCTTTTTTAATTTTAAACTTTCCATGGAAAGCGGAAGTAAGGATGATGGGACTACTTCTTTTTTCTTTGACATTTGCTGCTCAACGTTACCTCCTCTATGTCCTGGATTCCATTTACGCCCAGCTCCTACTGGACCATAACCTCTTGTATCGGAGATTATTATGGACAATAATTTATGGCTGTCAATATATTGACAGGACCTATCAGACAGGAGAAACATTTTTGACGTTCTATTGTATCACCAAATCCTTATATCACATGAACTTACTGTATAAATCACCAGACACAAATAGACACCAAAGAAAAATCTCTTAATAACGATCCCTTCAAGGGGTGAGGAAAGCCCTTTCTTAAGGCATTACAAATAACAAAATCGAAAATAAAAACACTATTTCTTCCTGACAATGTCGACGCGAGAAATTCTAATGCTTCTTACAGAACATCCGTATCGTCTAGAATTTCTAGAATTTTCCAAAGTCAACCGTATTTTAGCTGTGTTGCTAACATACAACAGAGAATTAAAACATGTTTCTTAGAAATCCACCACTACGAGAATTTGCATGGTCAAACAAAAAGTTTCTATCGTTTTTGCATGTCTCTACGATTTTTTAAGCTTCTTTCTCGAAATCATTAAGGCTCTTTATATTGTGGTATCATTACTCCTCGGATTTTCGCAATTTCAGTTCGCAAATTAACTATCTCCTTTACCATTTTTGCTGATTATTGAAAAATTGAAAACAGATTTATATAAAATGTAAACAACATCTCCACCGTGTGAAAAATTTGTCAAAATTCAATTTATTTTCATTTTTAGAGCATCTGTTTATGCTAATCAAAGATATTCGAAATGCCTTACGTAAAATATCAATCGGAAACCCGCCAAAAACTTTTGATGCGTGATCAAAAAATGTAATCAACGCCCTCATTAATATTCGGTTACAAAATTAAAGACAAATCAATTATTTCCGGTTAATGTTCAGTTGCGTTTACATCGCGATTATAGCCAACAACTAAACATTAATTCGACAATTCCTTGGAACGTTTTAATATAGCATTTTCCGACTGAGCAAAATTTCAGAAAAATTTTATGTTCTCATTGAATGAGATCTTATGTTTTAAGGTGCAACATGTTGATTTTGCGTTTTGAGAATATCTGGAACGAAATTTAAAGCTTCCGCCCTTGAGAGTTCTTTTAGATAATCGAAAGTACAGATTATTGAAAAAAAATCCATGAGAATCGGTAATAGACGAAGCCAAACCAAACTTTAAGGATTATTTTGGCACTTTTCTGAGTGCCCGTAGAGCTCGTTTGTACGGTCAAAATTAGGTTTTTTGTTTTCCAAGTGACCAAAGCGCATTCTGAGGCTAAATGAACAATTTCACATTCTTAGTTTGTTCAGGAGAGCCGATTGAAAAATATCTAATTTGCTTTCCCCACCCCTTTTTTTATAACGAAATATTAAAAGAAAATAAGCCATTGCCTAAAAATAAATTACTTCAAAGTTGAAAAAATTAGAAAACTTTCCTTATTATTCGTTTATTTTTTAAATTATTTGTTACGAATTAACAAGAAAAACTTTTAAGAATGGCCACTAAGACTTTTCGCGTAGATGAACACATATTTTTTCGATATTCGGATACTCATACATGTATAACATTTTTGTGATTTTTGGTCGAAAAATTTCGGAAATATTGTCGGAAAATACGGTTTCAAAATATACACTCTACTCTTTGTGGAATAAAAAATTGTAAAATTGTTATTTCATTGAAATTTTCAAATTTTTAAGTGTATGCAACTACCGAATGAAATTTATTTCCTTTCATCCATGAAAAAAAAAATATATTTTTAGATGTGCTAAAATTCCGTTATTTCGATTTTTAGAAAGTGTTGAAATTTCGATTTTGGTGTGACGTTCGTATCAAATTAAATAAGAAAAATCAAATTTGATGATTGCACTTTTAGGGATCAACAATTTTATACAGAAATTCCTCAGTAGCAAAACGTTTCCTATCAAGACAAAAAAAATAAAAAGGAGCTTATCTGTATGTTAGCACCAACCCCTTAGGCAAAAAGTAATATAAACATAATGATAATCCCTTAGCTTTGCTGATAATTATGTGAGCAAACGTTACCAGAACTACATGGTTCAATATTAGGAAGAGGATATTTTCCTTTTTGAACCGCAATGTGTCGATTTCGTGCTACTTGCTGTCGTTGCGCAGCCAGTTGTCGATTAGCTGTCATATTTCGAATGTTTATATGTTGGAGTTGAAGCTTATCAAATGGTGACCAAAATTTTCGTCTTGAATTAATCTGTAAATTTNATACTAGTAGTAGTTTAATTGAATTTTATTTAAAATATATGAAAATTATATTATATTATTAATTTATTATAATAATTTTTATTATTAATTTTATATTATATTATAGGGGGTGGGTGTCGGTTTTACATACTTTTCAATCACGCTTCAAAATAATTCTAGGGCAGTAATGAGAAATCTGAGGATACTTGTTTGTAGGTCTAGCCTTCGTCTTACGATTCCATATCTCATGCTTCAAATTTTAACACGACACCACACGCTGCACGGTGCTTTTTTTGAGGGCGTATGGGATTTCATAAAATTATTATTATAAATATAAATAAAAGTATGGTGAGGTGAACCAACACCGGGAGAATAATTTTGTCACCAAGCGAAATTTTCGAAATCCTGCTCTGTGATTGGTTTATCGAGGTTTTAATTTCAATTTTTAACCTATTTATAGCAATTTTTAGAGAAAATGGTGAAAAGACACTTTCTCGTAGTAAATTAAAGCATATTAAAGTAATAAAGAAATTTGAAAAATTTTTTTCATCCAAAATAATAACATAGACTTTTTTGTCTAACGTCATGACTCAGCGCGCTGCTGAGTATATTCTAGAGCACCTGAGGGTTCTTTCAAAATCTATCTACTTTCAGGCCCCACATACAACGCGTCGGAAAATTTACACAAAGTATGGAATGAATAAGTGAACGAATAATGGCCATATCTTGTGAATTTCGGTTTTGTATTTTCTAGAATTTCACTTGAGCGCCGAATTTAACGATTTTCGACTTTAAACTCTACCTTCTTTAAAACGGATGAGAATAAGGCCCAGTTTTTTCTATTTTTCCAAAAAATTAGATTTTTAGTGAACCGGAAATTAAAAATTCGGAACAAAGGGCCCACCAAAAAATTCAAATTTTGAAAATTATTTTGCAAAAAAATTATTCCCACCATGAGATTCCTTGGGTCAACTTTAGTGATAATTAATATGATTGTATCATAAATTCATTCTATAAAGGGCTTCAAAAAAAGACACCCACCCCTTGAAAGTAAATTCAAATTATATGTGAATTATATAATATATATAATTTATATTAAAATTACCGCGTGAGTTCCGAGTAGCGTCGAGACAAAAAGTGATTTGTCGAGACTTGAGGCCAGATTTAAAGACTATCGCATCATAAAATGTTTTCAAATCACATGAAGTCTCGACGTCACTTTAAACTCAGGTGATTAGTTTAAAATTAATAAAAGTTATATTGAAATTATACCAAAATTACATTATTATTTTGAAATTATATTTTTATAATTGTAAAAAGATATTTTTTTAATTTTATTAAAATTACACTGACTAACCATTCATGGAAACCCACTTTCGCGAGAAAAATGGTTTCCATAAATGGTAATGGGTTTCCATTAAATGGGTATGGGTTTCCATTAAATGGTAATGGGTTTCCATTATCGGGGGTTTCCATAAATGGTTAGTCAGTGTGTAATATAATTTATATTCAAATTATATTTAGATTACATTAAAATAGTATGAAAATTATATTTAACTTATATTAAAATTATTTTAAAATTATCTAAAAAGTATATTGAACTCACTTGACTCACCCAATTTAATTATTGGTCACTCATTCCTGAAGACTATTATTATTGACGAGTGTTGGATTCCAGTACATCAGCTGTGGGTTAATATTTTGAGGATTAATATTTTGAGGTACATTCTGTTGAACTAATTGATTCATATAAGCTAACTGATTTCCATAATTGATTTGATTATAATTTTGATGATTTATCATTGAACCAGGGTGAAACTGAAAGTATCATTTAATAGAAATGATTAAAATCGGCAGAAATACGTACGGGAACACTCATGATCATCTGTGGGTTAAATTGAGCTTGTTGGTTCATCAAACCAGGATGTGCCATAAAAGAAGAATTCATTCCAAGACTGCAAAAAAAATCAAAAAATAGAAAAGTTCTTTTAAGGGGGTACCCTTCATGAATCGAAGCTCAAAGAAAAACATTTCAGAATTTATTTATTCTTATAGTTTTTTCGGAAAATATGATAATTTAAACTAAGTTGGTGGTATTTTTAACCCAATACAGCGTTAGAAAGTACTTTTTAATCAGTTTTGAAAATTCTTGTCTTGATTTAAGCATTTTAATCAAAATTTATGAATTTCAGGAATTAGAAGTAAGTTTGAAAGAGAAAAAATCATCGAAATTTGGTTTCGAAACTTTCGATAGTACACGCCCTCCGCGGGGGTCATCAAGCTGTTCCTTCATACATGTTCTAATATTGTACTTAAAAATCCAGGAAAAAAAGGCTTTTCCGCGAGCCTCTTGAAAATCAGTTCAATAAATCGTTTTTTGCGTATTGTAGAGCGAATTTATTTCGAATTTTTCGAACCACGAAGTACACGACCTGCGTTCTTCTTGTGGTTCATAAACCGAAAAATATTTTTTTACCTCCAAAACTCACGAAAAATAGGCTTTTTGCTACAAATCATAATCTACTTTGACGCTCGTTCGTGATTGGTCGGCAAATCAGTGATCCTGATTATGATTTGTATGTGAGATTTAGGTTCAATTAATCTACGAGGCATAAACAATTAGGTATCACAATGTATAGTTTCCCAGATATTGCCTCAAAACCATGTAAACGGCATTTCCCACGAGGGGTGGTCGTGCGCATTTTAAGGTTTTTAATCTCTTTGATATATTTAAACAAAAAATCTTGCATCCTAAAACAATTCAATTAACGGATGGCTGCTCAATCAGAAACGTGCTTACAAAGAGTGACAGGAATTATTTTTTCAAAATGTATCTCCTCCCTGAGTTTTTAAGGATTTAAACAATGATTCATAGTTTTTATTAACCGGACAGACGTGAGCAGACCCTCAAGTAGTTTTTGAGAAACAAATTCTTGAATTTGGGCTTCAGATCACCAAAAAACTGTATTTTGCTCTAGTTAACATAGGGTCAAAATACTGTTTTGGGTGATTCTGAAGCCAAATAAAAGATTTTTCCAAAAACCTAACGTGGCGGTCTGCTCACGTTCTGTCGGTTATTCAAACATGAATCATTGTTGTACTTTAAAAACTCAGGAGGAGATAATTTGAAAAAATAATTCCGTCACGTTTTGTAAGCACGTTATCTGATCGGCGAGCCCATCCGTTATTTTGGATTGTTATTTAAGGATGCAAGATTTATTGTTGAAATATATACAGAGACGGTAAAAGTTTGGTCCAAACACATTCTGATACTTGTGCGACAATTGGCTAATCAAACCGCCTAAAATGCGTACGACCACCCCTTAAAACAACATTTTTCCCAATATTTATAAATAATATTCCGTATCTTCGTAAGAGCTATCTTATCAGAAATATCTAAAATCAGGCAATAGTGTCAATAAAATTGCTGCATATCTCTTGATCAATTCTCTGGGAAGATTTGAAAAAAAAATATCCTCGAAAATGATGCTCTGATCAGACCTGGATACAAATCCTTACCAGTGTCTGATAGCTGACGGTCTTAACCTTGTGATCACAGAAAGAATACGACGCCCCAAAAAGCACTAAAAAAGCGTACTCCTCCTTATTAATCATCAAATTTTTTATAACCTTGGCTATTCGCCATTATACATAATGTGGTAGCTGAAAAACTCGGGGCACTGGTTACCCGCAGTTTTTCTCAATTAATTCGCGGGCAAACAAATTTAGAGAAACATTTTCAGAAATTTATTTGTGCCCGCGAGTTCTTCTCCAAAACCAAGGGTTTTTCGCGGGCATTGCATTAATTTGTTCTGTTTGCCGCTCGTTATGAAAAAACTGGCGGGCATTCAATTTTTTCTTGAGTAGCGCCAAAGAGATAAAAAACTGTAGGTTATTATATGAGGTTGATCATAATATTAATGAAAAATTTTATATATTTTTTGACAACAAAATTCTATTTCTGCTTAAAATGTTTTTTTCTACTTGAAGTGGCAGACCTCGCAAGGCCAGAGATATTTGTTTGACATCGGCTCGAACCGAGACGAAGAAATATTCGTTGGCTTGGAGGTGTACACTGGACACAGCGTTTACATAACCCTAAATTAATACTTCAACTAGGTCAAATTAAAAATTATCTTTTATTAAAAATCCTACGTGTACACTGGACACCGCGTTCCCTAGCCCAATCTAACTACTTTCAACATTAGGGTCAAAATTTAAAATTATTGTTTTTTGATTAAAACATAAGGACCATTCCCCCACGCTTGTAACTGTGACACGAGAATTTATACTATAACACTTTCAATTTAAAACAATTATACAAATTGTGGTCAAATAGTTATTTAGTGGACTTAGATGGTGTCAAATCATAATCGTCACTCCATATATAATAAGATGAAATTAACAAATATTTCATTACAATTAAATACTGAATTTGGACAATTTCTAATATGTTTATACAGTAGGAAAGTTAGATATGTCCGCAGTTTTCAACAAAAACTGCGGGCAAACCAAAAAACACTATGTCCCGCCCAGTTTTACTTAAAATGAGCGACTGACGGGCAAAAAACAAACCAATAAAAATATTTGGCCCGCCAGTTAACCGAACTGGCGGACAAAAAAATAGTGTTTTTGGGCCCGCCAGATGAACCCTACCATATGTACCCAATGTGTTTTAGCTTGTTGGGTGTTCCCCCGGGAGATTGCACCGCTTAACCCAATCAGAGCGCGACTTGTAGTTAATTTAAGGGGCGTTTCAATCTTCCCCGGGGAACACCCCAAAGACTAAAACACAAATTCGGTATATATTGAAAATATATCCCTATTGAGTCTTTTCTCAGTACCGCGTCATACCTTGAGCAGTGTTTCACATCACATACGCGATTTGTCCACTTAATTCAAGAATCCCTCGATTTCATTGGTCCACTTTCTCAAAGTTATGACGCGTGTTGAGAAGACTCAATAGGGTAATTTTTTGATATGAATGGAAATTTGGAAGCTCCACTACGAAAACCTTACTCCTTTTTAACACCTTACAGCATTTTATTTTTGAATTGTATACTTTCAAAGTTTAAGAGTAAGAATAAAAGCCCAGGCTTAAAATCCCAGGCTTAAATCGGTCTGGCAGCCGTTTTTTAAATTTTGTCTTGCCCGGTCTCAAAAACACTCACAAGAGTAGAATATTTGATTTTTTCTAAATTATGGGACAATATTTTCGTAAAAAACACATGAAAGATGAATTTAAAGCTTTTGGGTAGTTCTTGTAGTCATGTGTTTATTTACCACATAGTTAATGTCACAAAATATTTAGAGTCGAATGTGTACATTTAATTTCAAAAACCCTCAAACTATTCATATTATTCAGACCCCCAAAATCAGATTATTTATTAGAAAAAATCTTATTGTAAAAACACGTGGCGTTGAAAAATGTTTAGACAAATGGGTCAATAAAAAAAGCGTTCTGGAAACTTCAAATATTGCTACACCCTCCATTAAAAGAATAAAATTTTTTTAACTTGTTAATTTTTTCAAAAATACTTGTTAAAACAAAAATATCTCTTAAGTTTGATTCTATTTCGCTATTTCGTCCATACTGAGGTCCCATACATCTCTCTCAACTTCCGTAAATTTTGAATGAGTAAAAGAGAAAAAAAGTACGAGTGCAAAGTATTTATATTGAGTGTTAATTTCTCAAGAAATGACTTGTTACAAAAATATTATTTCGCATACACTGACAATGGAATGCTTTTCAATGGTCTTCGAACAATACTACCGGTAAGTACTCTGAAGGATAAAGAACTGAAACTATCCGAGGGCGCGATTCTGTTTGATGATAACGAATCAACGCATGATCATTTATTGATAATCGCAGGTTAACGCCGTAGGACTACGATTCCGGCAAGTTGATGACCATTCACCATTATCGCATTTTACGACGCTTAGAAGGGCGCGTGTCGCGCATGTCTGAATTTTCAAATTTAGGCAGAGCTAGTTAGGAAATCTGAACAACTGAGGCAATAACGTCCAAAAATGCCAATTTGTAGACCTAGCCTATTATCATGGCGCTGTGAAATCAAGGTCAAACTCAAGGATTTTGATGATAAACTCAAGCAGTACATATCCTACAGGAGGTCACTTCGCAAAATTTCAAAATATCATCTCCTCCCCAGCCATAATATCGAAATTCATTGAAAAGTTGA
>SCLH01000013.1:189379-218931 GCA_004367855.1 Oikopleura vanhoeffeni
CATTGGTCTCACTGTTGCCCATTGGTCGCTGTTGCCCATTGGTCTCACCATTGTATTGTTTTTATGAAAAGGTGGAAATCTGTTCTGCTCATACGAACATTTGAAATATCAGAAGTCAGATTTACGGGTTGACCGGTGGTCAATGACACCCTCTAATTTGAAAATGTCTCAGTCAATAAAGACAATCATCCCTAAAAAAAGAATCTCACATAGAGCAGTTGCCAAGTATTTACCAAAAAAATGATTAGAATTGGCCAGAAAACTAATTATTTATAATTATATGCGTAAAATGCGGTCCTGTAAAGCACCAATTGTGGATTTGTAAATCATCTAGCAAACGGCGGAAGAAATAGATTTGCAATACGAAATATTACACTGAATTTCTGAAGGGAACACAGTATAATTGTATTTTCTACTTGGCAAGCAGAAGTCAGTAATTCAAATCGGAATGATATTGCAGTTAATTGCAATTTTAAATAAAATTTTAACCACTAAAAAATGATCAACTCACAGTGAGTTACTCATCTACTATAAAAATTAGGTCAAATTTAAATTTTACATTTTAATTGGAAAAATAATTATCATGTAAAAACAACATTTAAGTTAAAAAAATGTCTTTAAAACTTTTTGGACTAAACATTGTCACTGGACTTTTCAATAATCTGCCCAAATTTTTATATAACATGATGTTCTCAAATAATTTTTGATGTCGATAATAACCTAACATCAAGACAAATAATTTTTATCAGGCCTATCAGCCACCTTCAGGGCCCGCCGATGAAAACAATCATTCGTTCCATAATTTATCGCAAATTTTCGCGGATAACTTTTCTCACGATGTTTTTTAATTGGACACATTTGGGTAAATTATAATTAAAAATAGCCTGCCATTGAAATTGAAAATTTCCTTAATTTGAACCCTGCCAAAAGCAGCAAACTAGCAAACAAAATTTTCCGAAATTTCGATCGATGGTGAGTTCAAGATACAATGATATAATTATTGGGGACTTTGAAGATATTATGATAATCTTCCATTGAAACTTTCTTAGGTACAATATTTTTGTTGATTATTGCCCTTCAAATTCCGATATTTATTATTCATGACCATGATACTCTGTTGCTCTCAACATATAAAAGTAAGTAATTTCGATGAAGGTTTTTTTTCGTAAAGCATAAGTTTTTGATATAATGTCCCAAAAGTGTTAAATAGTTTTTGAGGGTCTTCAGATATATATTTAATTATAGTCTGCCATGTCAGATTAGGAAAATATGCTCTCAAAAAAAACTCTTCAAATTAGCGAAACAATGCTGGTTTTATTTACATAAATAAAAAAAAAAACCTCCAGATGCAAACATTTCGGTTTCAAACAAATAAATGAAATCTTAGAAAAATGAGCAAAAATAAAAATAAAATGAAGTTCAATCATCATAATTATAACTTGTTATATGATTTGGAAACTTTGGAACAATGTGTATCGATTACGAGACTTCTGGTCGTTTTTTACTAGAGTTTAGCCAACATTTTTAATCCCTTATCACTTTGTTAATGCGTACCAAACGTTACAATCACACGTTAAATGAAGTATGGCTACGCATTCTAACTAAAAAGTGATAAAGGGATATAATTCGACTTAAAAACCAAACATCCGAATCCATTAATAGATAGCTCACTGAGCACACAAATACTTGTGAATAATAAAATGAAAAATGGTCCGAATCCGACCATGTTCCAATTTTTTAGAAAAAAACTAAATGATAAAACAATTTCAGTATCTCAGAAACATATTAAATAAATTTGGTCGATGGACTAATTTTTTATTTTATATTCACAAGATATTTGGCTTAGTTTGAGCTTGTCTAAGAATGTATGCGAATAAGTTGTTTTTTAAAAAGGCGAATTAACATAATTTTGGCTAAAAATCTAGTAAAAACGACCAGAAGTCTCGTAATCGATATCGATATAGTCTATGTAGTCATATACAGTCTGCCCCTAAAGAGCATTTTCATTTTTTTAAATCTGACAGAACCAACCTTCGCGTAATTTTGAATTAACAGTAATCTGATACAATCCGACCTACGCCGACACCTACGCTTTTAAAAAGCTTCTTAAAAAACACGCAGTTCGTCTTTTCTCCTTCAATTTTCACCGAAAAAGCCTCACAATAATGCAAAAGCGCTTTTGTTTTAAATTTTGCTTCAGCGGAAAAACGCGAAAATTTAAATTTGAAATGGTCATTTTGGGAGGCTCAGGCAAAAGGTATCTCCTCCACAGTTGTGAACATACAGTTTCGACTCATTCTGCATCTGAAAGCAAGGACTTGTTGACAATGCTTAGAGGTTTTTTTTAAATTTTGCTTCGGCGTCTCTGGAGGCCATATAAACTTTCATTTTTAGCCAAATTGTTTGAATGTCAGTTTGAGAGGCTCAGGGCAAAAGATATTCCTCCACCAGTTTAGAAGATACAGTTTCGGCTCATACTGCATCTGAAAGCACAAGATGTTTTGACAATCCATGAAAGAGTTTTTTGAAATTTTGATTCGCGTCTCTTGGGGCCATGTCACTTTTTATTTTGAGCCTTAATTTTTGACAAAATTAGAACCAGAAAAATGCTTCAAAAAAATTTCACGTAAATACAAACACTTTTAAGGATTTTGGAGAAATTTTTCAACTCGGTAGCGTCAAAGAAAACAAATTAGCGCACTTTCAATTAAATCATAAATAAATCAATAATTTTAGTTTCGTTTTTGCTTTTTGGCCGCCAAAAGCAAAATTCCGAGTAAGGGACAATGATGCATTATGTGTAAGGCTTCTTTGGAGCCTGAACACAAAAAAATATGAAAATGTGTGAAATTTGAAGGAGAAAATTCATTCTTAGTGTTTTTAGGATGCTTTTAAAAGCGTAGGTGTAGAACCTAGGTAAGATTGTATCAGATTACTGTTAAATTACAAATCACCGTGAAGGAGTTGTTTTCAAGATGCAAAGTTTTTGGGATATCAGCTTGCTATTTATCCAAAAATAGCTTCGGTAAACTGTCAAAATATGCGACACCCATCTCTTAAGAGGTGGCATCGATCGGCAGATTGTACATTTTTCAGAGAGATATATATATATATCATATATGAAAAAAAAAATGTGAAAATTACATTTTCATTTTGTTTCTTAATTAAGTGTTCATTCTGCGAAACGTTTATATTTTTAATTTTCTTAACCTCCTGCACACCAGAAACGAGAACTTCGCCTCACACCCAAAAGCCTATCTAAAGGCAAAACTTGAGCGCTTATCACGGGGAAACTGGAAAAGATATCAATTTACTATTTGTCCTGATTTTAAGATCAAGGAAAAATTAAGTGAACAACACGTAACATTTTTAAATTCGAAGTTTGTAACTAAATAACTGCGAGAGAAAGAGAGGTTGACTCACTTGTATTTCTGAAACCATACATTTTTTTACAATGACATATAAGTTACAAATTAAGGAGTGAAACTTAGGCTATTGAAAGCTGGTCTCAATTTGAAATATGATATCTTGATCGCTTATCAAACATTATTCATATCGCGCGCGTCGAAATATATGCAGTAAAATGTGAAAAATATGCTAATCAGCTTAAAACTCAAATCAGTACCACCTAATGTTCTATATTTGATCGATTGTCTTGTCGGCTCTATGTGGGTTATTGCCGTTCAATTCTTTCAAAAAATATTTTCTGAAAATATTTTTTTTCATTATTTTGAGTTTCATAAAAATCACTTGTGAAAAATTATTCTTCGTTTAGAGACTGCAGATAAAATAAACTCATAATAAAGAAACCTCAAATACTTTCCTAAAAACTGTTTCCTCAGAATTTCGAATATATGATGTTTTCACACATAATTTTTTAAGAATTTTTGACGAAATCCTAAAGAAAAGTAGGAAAAAATAACTTTTCGAACGGCTTATTGTATAACAATTTCAACAATATTTTGGAAATAAAT
Organism: Oikopleura vanhoeffeni; assembly: GCA_004367855.1. Classification (NCBI taxonomy): domain Eukaryota; kingdom Metazoa; phylum Chordata; class Appendicularia; order Copelata; family Oikopleuridae; genus Oikopleura; species Oikopleura vanhoeffeni. The sequence goes on from SCLH01000013.1 coordinate 193,354, forward strand.
TGCAAACTCTATGACATATTTGAATTGTAGGTCTGTGACGATGTTAATTTCTGCGCCGTTTTGCTCCCGAAAATTGTTTGCCTTTAGATAGTCAAGGTGGAGGGGGTTAACATAACTAATATCTGGGATATATAAAACCACTTTTCACTGTATATTCATTTCCAACTAAACTCGCCTACAGATTTTTTTGAAAGACAATATAATAAACTTCAATATTGTCGGGTGTTATAGCGCTAAAAGTCCGGTTTTTATGTTGCGTATTAAAAAATTCCTTGATATCCCTATTCACACTTTTATTAATTCCCGGCCTGATTGGAAACGTAGTGTGTTTTTAGTAGTAGGCCGAGATATAACAAAAGTGTGATAGGGGATATGAAAGTTTTTTTTCCATGAAAAATGGTCAAAGTTGCCAAAAGTAGAGAAAAACAACTTTTTTTGAGATAAAAATGACCTTAATTTGCGTTTGATATTAAAAAATGTCTGACTTTTACCAAAAATGACGCCTATAACACCCGAAATTTTATTGGAAAATTTTCCCTACCATAAATTTCTTAAAATTTAGTGCGATGGCACTTGTCGAGTGTACGCGAGTGTTAAATTTTCATCCATAGTTTAACATAGAAATGCGCGAGGCGACCAACTCATTAGTTGACATACGGAGATTTAATAAATACAAAAAAGTAAAATTAATGATTCTACCTAATTTTTTATAAGAAATTCGAAAAACCTGAAATTTAAAATTTTGGACACGATTTGCGAAAAATTTTTATAATATTTCCAAAAAATTCGACAAAATTATGAAAAATAGAGATTTTAGGATTTTTCAAACGGCTGTCAGAAAATATTTAGACATGCATGAAAAAAAGTTAAAGTGGTTTTTTTTCGATTTTATTCACAGATTTCAAAAAAACAACCAGAAAAAATTTTGGACAAAAAATGTGGAAAATTTTTATAATGTTTTGATTTTATTTGAAAATTTTACAAATTCAAAAATTAAAGTTCGGACTCAAATCTTTCTTAAAATTTACAAAAATCATTTTTATAAGTAGATACACATTAATTCTGGTTCAGCTAATGATAATAAGCACAAAGAATTAAAGCAGCTAATTAATTTCGTAAGTAAAATTGACTCCAGTCTGCCGAGTCGATGCTCCCCCTTTAAAGCGACCCATAGCCTATAACTCATAGGGGATTAAGTGCGCTTTAAGGGGTCGGTGCATTTTTTCTACTCAAAAAGTCTTTTTTATAGATTTTTTTTCAAGTTTTGTAATCAGACGAAAATTTGCTATCAGATCCGTCCGACTAACTTGATTTGCAGTGATTACTTCAATGCTCAATGTTTAGTTGAAAATTAAAAAAAAAAATTTAGTTTGAAATATTAAGCTGAAATAAATAAAAATTTAATTTATTTGCGGTAAGAATGGCAATGAATATCAGATGATAAATACACCACGTACTCAAACGTCCCGACACCTATGATTTGACCAATTTTGTCAGGAAGTTTCAGTTATTGCCAGCACGTTTCAGTAACTGTCAGGACGTTTGATACATATGTTTTTTTATCGAATTTTATGAAAATAAGCAAATATAACTGTGATTTTTCAGTAATGCTCGCCCAAGATTTTACGAAAAAAAATATTGAGCACAATTTAAAAACTTAATGTTAGAAACAAAATTTGAAGAGAATTTCCTGTGAAATTTGGCTCCACAGATTAAAAACCCCTTTCCTTAGAAATCTAAAAAAATAATCTACAGCTAAGTTTATAATAAATACAGCAGACTTTATGTGCACGCACTATACATGCATATAATTTTTCCAACTAATGTGGCAAAGTCAGGACGTTTTTGGTCAGGTCCTGTGAGTAACTGTCAGGACGTTTAAGTACGTTGTGTCTTATTAAAATTTTATGTTACATGTATAATTATTGACATGTAGACTCGATTTCCGGCAAGTACTGACCATTTTCCGTTTTTTCTTTATTATTTAACTTAAAGTCTAGAACATTTTTATTTTAGTCGAGTCTACGAGTTAAGGATACCTGACTCAGGTAACCTGAGACTTGATACTCAACAATTATATTTATGACTCATAGGGGATCAAGCGCTTTAAAGGGACTACTTTTAAGAGGTAAGGGACTGTAGTCTTTGTGAGTCAAATAGTTAGACACGCCATAAGTAATGGTTTGTTTCTGCTAAAAACTCTTCAAAACGCGTGCCGAGTTTGAGGCCACGCTATTCGCCCAATTTCTAGGCCAATTGGCACGGGAGTTGGCCTGAGGAGGCTATTGTGGACCAATGAGATTACCACTTATTTCTAGGCGTTTCAAATTAATTTCGTCAAATAAAGTATTAGAATAAATCATATTTAGCAAGATTTTTATGGTGGTAATGACAAAATGCGTTGTCTGAAGGGTCTTTCTATTAACGACAAAGAAAATGCTCTCAAAAGATATTTTGGCAAGTATCATTTTTGGGTCGATCAATATCCACCAGAATATGTAGTTCCAAATTACTGCAATGGACAATGTACGGCAATGACTGGAAAAGATGCAAGAAAAATTTATAATACAGCGAAAGAAAAGTATAATATACTCTGATTGTTTTAAGAGGGTTCTGGCTGCTGAATTCCTAAATGAAACTGACCGCTTTACAAACTGTCTCGATTTAATTTTAGCGACGTGAATAATACTATTGTTAGCGAAGTATCTCGCACCTGTTTTGCTATATCTAAGATTGATATTTCTAGGCCTGGCGATTCACGTTATCGTTTGACCGATGAAAGCACCGGAAATAACGAGATTGACCAATAAGTGCTTTAAAAATAAGTTCAAACGCGAATCGTCAGGCATACAGATCCAAATTTTAGATATGTTGCTTTATCGAGTCGCGACGTTTTTTTTAAACTTTTAATTTAACTCAAAAAAAATATGCTTGTTTTTTTTATTTATTATACTAATTGCAGTTACTAATCGACATGAATTGCGAATCGAAGACATTTATTATACTGGAATTTTACGACAAAAATCAAATATTTCACTGAGTGATTCGAATTTGAAAGTCAATCTCTGGCAAAGAGTAAAAATAATTTTCCAGTACCTTCAGTGACTGACATTTTTGTCTTGATTGATACCATTTTCGAGCATTTTTACATATTTTAACTCGTTTAGTCATCATTTTGTCAATGAATTGGATTTACTAGGACACATTTCGTCTAGCATACGTGGTTATTTGTCGAATAATAGTATTTATCTACTCAATCGCGCCGAACATTAGAAGAATGATTTATCGAAAAAATATATTTCCATTTATAATTGTATCCAATGGTTTACCAACTTGTGGGTTCAAAACGTTGAAAATTTCAAATAAATTTAATTTGTCACTCAAATTCTGTAAAAAAGAATAAAAAGTTCACTTTACATAATATTGATGAATAACATTGTTGTGAAAATATCCCCTATTCACACTTTTGTGAATATCCCGGCCCTAATTAGGAAACGTAGTGTGTTTTTAAGTAGTAGGGCCGGGATATTCACAAAAGTGTGAATAGGGGATATGGTTGTCATTTGTAAGCAATTAGACTCTAATCATCAGAGTCATAAGTTATGATTTATAACATGATGCTCAAAGTTATGGTCTTTCAAAAGTGTCGATATGAGTCATATCATATGACTCAATTAGGCAATATCTACCTCACCAATCACCACTACACAAACTGACGCCTAGGCGGCATGCCGAAGCGAGCCGTAGTCATGTCATACCGACACTTTCACACTTTCTTTTCATTTAATATATCCCTTTCCGACCAAAGTGAATCGTGAAAATAAGGGTGATCTCTATACCCACGACAATCACTAAGGCAACATTAGTGGGATTCGAGTACGCGCTATAGAGATTACTATCATTTTCAAGCTTCACTTCGGTTGAAAAAAGAATATAAGTTATGGAATTTTAATGATTTTCTTCCACTTTCTAATTTTTCTTATTATTTGTCTTCTTCAGTAATAATGATATGCTTAACTTTTTGAGGCTCCAAACCTCATTTGAGGCAAAAAATATTTTCGACCTAAAAAATTGATCACTTAAAATACTCTACTAACTTTTTATGAAAATTAAAATTTAATAGAGTTTGCCGATTGAAATTAAATAAAAATAGTTATTAAAACTTTCTATCACCACTCGTTCAAAAGTTATTTTATCTTACTTTTTTCCGATTTCTCTAAAATTTATCTAAAACGGCAATTTCTAAAAACTGACCAACTATAAGAAATATCCTAGGAAGTCAGTTTTTAGGAAAGTTTTCTTGCTACTTATAAATATAAACAATGTTTCTTTGCTATTCTTAGGATTCATTTTATTTCTTTCCAAGTGGGTATCTTTCATTTGCCAAAATCTCTCTTCGAGGGTAATTGTTAAATTTTGCGAACCATAAAAGTGCTTGTAAATTTATTTATATCACAGGTTACAACAACTAGAAGTATTTAATATTCAGTGTTCCATGCATCAAAACCAGGATCAAAGTTATTTTCCTCCATCAAACTCATATTGCACCCTTCTTCACCGATACAGCAATTAATACAATGAGATTGGTCAGTGATACTTTTTCCTTTACATTTAGGAGATTTTCCTAGCATAACTTGACGGTTATTACTTCTACACGCTGATTCTTGTTTACATCCCATATTTAGTTGCTGTATAAGGCCTTGATTTTTGCGTTGCTCTACAAAACAACCGTTGTCGCCGATGTAGCACGCCTGCAAATGACCTTGGTTGATACAGGCATTTTGAAGCTCAATTGGGTTCGAGATACCATTTATTTTGCAATTCCAGCAGAAACGAGCGAAATCAGGTTGCTGTTGAACTCGGAGTTTTTCCGCTTCATCAGCCTTAAAAATATTTTTAGGCCTTTAAAATCCGTATTCGGAAGCTTTCCAGTGTTTTGATTTTTTTCTAAAAATTTATAACTTGATTATCAATGATAATTTATCATCATGATCTTTAATGCTGTTATTTACTTTTGCAATTCTTTCGCTTAGTTTTTGTTATATTTTTTTTTCTTTTTTCGTAAATATTTATTTTGTTAACCCTTGGAGGCTCCAACCCGAAACTTCCCTGGAGGCACTCAAAAATATTAAGATTTATTCGTGAAAAATTTCAACCAAAACCACCTGTTAGATACGATCGTGTCTTGAATCAGGACTCCTGATTATAATTAAGCCAAACTAAGGCCCGATTAGTCATACTGCTGTATTATTTTTGGCAAAAAACGTTTTCTGTTCATAAATTACGATTTAAATTACTGAATTAGCAAAAATAAACACATGTTAAAGTTAATACTATTGCAAAATTGAAATAAATAAATTTATGAATATATGTCTCGAACAACCACAAAAAAGTGTACTGATTTTAAAATTTTACTTTAGCAATTTCTCAAAAAATTCTTACCTTATTTTCGGAAAAATACCAGTCAGTCTGTCAGTCAGTAATTAATACGTGTTTATGGTTTAATTTACCGAATGAATTGTCAAGATTAAATACTACTAACATCAATTGTATCAATATCCATATTCGAAATTGAAGTACTATTAATTTTCTTTTGCTTCTCATTTTCGGCTTCTTTAGCATCGGCTTTCGCTTTGGCTTCTGCCATAGCTGTGGCTTCTGCTAAAGCCTTCTTAGCAGCATTTTCAGCAGCCGCTTTTTTTACATCTTCCAATCGCTGTTCTTCAGCTTCCTCAGTCTTGGCTATAGTTTGAACATACGTTGCTGACTGAGGTTTGGCTAGAACTTTAGCTGCTTCTAAAGCTTCAGCTGTTGCTAGAGCATCTTTCGCTTTCTTTTTTCCTCCTCTTCCTCTTGTATGAAATCCTGATTCATCAGCATTTATGTTATCCGCAGAAAGTTTTTCTGTTGCTTGACCAAAAACGGCAACTTAAATTTTGATTCCGAATACCTTTATTAATAATAAAATAAATTTTCACTTACCAGCTAATAAATAGTATAAAAGTTTCATGCTTGGAGAGTTTTTGGCTCGGTTATGGCTAGATAAAAATAAAATTTTGGTGATTATTCTTCGTAAAGTTCAAGTTTTATACTGTAAAGTGGTGGTGGTGGCGCTGCTTGTATCTTCATTGTTTTATGCAACACGTGTACATTATTGGTAATGATGTTACATCATGAAAACGAAAAGATCTATTGCGATTTTGAATATTTCTCGAAAGGATTTCTAAACCGTTAGCAAAAAATACTAATAAAGTTTGACGCTTTTCAATCTTTGCGTTTAATTATTGATTTCACAATTCAAAATTGCTTCAAATTTCATCAATTTGTGGTTTGAATGTTTTTATTTTCAAATTCTCTAATGCGCTTTTCTTATACGGGTTTTAGATGTAAAAATTTGAATTTGAAAATTCAGCCTTAACAACTCCTTTAATAAAACATCTTTATTCGAACAAATTTTTTGTATAGAACTTCTATTCACTATTCGTCCAGTTTTTTTTAAACAGTTTGGCTTATTTTTCATATCCTAATTTGTCATCTCTGATACTTATATTGATAATCCACAGTTTGTTCTCTAGGTTTATAATTTTCGATTTGTTCATAATTTTTGATTAATATATAATATATCAATATATATTTGAGAAATTTCAAGTTTTAAAATTGTTAAATGTTATAATCTACAGACCAATTTAAGGTCATAGGGCTATGACTCATAGCCTATTACTAAGGTCAGTACCGGCGTAAAATCGACTTTTAAAGTAAGTAGTTTATTAACGATCTGTGATCGGTGACTGTTGCAGAATTTTAAGGAGAATTTTCAAAAAAAAAAAAAAAATTTTGAAAAATTTTTATTTGGTAAAATGGCAATTTATGCTTTAAATTGACGATTGAAGTAGGTGCTCATGCCTGCTCAATCCTAAAATTATGCTTATCGGATAGCAAATAAAATTTACGTCGAAAAAGACAAAAAATTGCCGGCAAAGAATGTTAGCTAAAATCAATTTGAGTTTTCAGTCGTTCCGCCTACGCATTTTTCATCAAAATTCCTTCAAAATGACCGAAAAAAATTTCGAAAATTTTTTTTTCGAAAATTCAAATTTTTTTTTGTCATGTATAGCTAAATGTTTTGTGGCGCGATCCGTGCCATAACAACATAAAATGAATAATAATTCAACCTTTAAAGCGCCTTTTTCGAAAAGCTCGTATGTTGCCGATTGGTTTTATCCACTGTACTGTATATCTCGTCAAAATTTTAGTTAGACTTTTCTAGTTTGGTCTAGTACATTATACTATCGAAGTACTACTTATGTACTAGACCAAACTAAAAATGTCCAACTTAAGTCTTAAAGAGATATCTTAAATGTTCAAAAATAAATAATCTTCAAATAGGCGTCGGTAGATAAGCTACAATGCTTACGGTTAGCTTGGCTTTATTTTATACACGTTAAATTGTCTAGTCAACTTACCAATTTTACAAGAATGACGTAATTTCAACCCATTGCTGTTGGTGTCAGCTTTTTGAGTAAAACGCAAATTCTTCAACAATTATTGTGCCATAAATTTGTTTTCTATTTTATCTAATTGATTCAAATTTATTTTGTCTAGTTACTCGTTCCAATATTCAAAATTTGAAGTTTCGCTCCTTAGCTCTGCCCGTGGCCAGTTTCAGAAATTTTGAGGTGGTTTCTGAATTTATTGTGGGTATACCTTGAACTCAACTTTTTGGTTCTGAGCGCACACGCTAAATTTTGTCAAAATCTACAAAGGGTAGTTAAAATTTAACTGTTAAATACACGTTTGTAGTTTTTTAAATTACCGAGATTGCAATCCTTCCCCTTTCCGGTTCTTTTTTCGTCTCGAGTATGGCAGTAATAATAAATAAATCATTCTGCGCCGTTGATTTTTCGGATACGAATCGTATCATACGATTTGTGATAAATCTCGGATACGATGGCTTTGAATAAAGAGAGATGCAAGAGGTTATCAATCATATTATGTTTCGTTCAAATATTACGCGATATTTAAAGTATAAAACGATTATGTTTAAAACTAAAACTGGGATTAATTTTTAATTCAATTTTTGCCTACAAATCAGATTTATAAATTACCGAACCTCCGTCACCTGGGATCGAAAAGACCGCGAAGAAAATCTAAAATAAGCCTAAAGTCATCTTAGATAACGCATAATTAATTTTGGGTAGATAGTTTTTCGGGTGAAAGTTTTTTGGGTTCAAGGGCCGTTAAACTTATTAATCGTACAAAATTTTAATTATTAAGTTTTACGGATCAAGGAAAATCTTAATTGCCGGAAAAACTCTAAACTGATTGTCGGAAGAATACAAAAACTAGAAAAACTGTTTAACCCTTGTGAGCACAAAGGCTCTGTGACAGAGCCTATATAGGATCAAGTAACCTAAAACCATTCAAAAATGGCCAAAAAAATCATCTACAGCTGAGTTGAGGTGATGCCCAAATTCATCTACACTATAGGATAGCAATTTTGACCCATAGTGAACATGAATCTGGACAACACCTAAACTCAGCTGTAGATTTTATTCCTTCTGATACATTCTAAAAAATTTTGCTGCGGTTCTAATAAAATAATTGATTTTTTTTCTTGTATATTTGGTTACGATATTACTGGAGATTGATTTTTCAACTCATTTTTGAACTAAAAATCGAATACAATTTTGAGATTATCCAGTTTTTCGGAAAGTGTTTGGTGCATGCGTGACTCTTAAATTAAAAATTAATTGTTATCTAGGAAGTTCCTACTAGGGGCTGACATTTTTTTGAAAGTGAAATTTTAATTTTTTTTAATTTGAGTGTTCTATGAAAAAAAATTATTATTAAAATGAATTTAAGCAATCAAAAATTGTTTCAGAATTACTTGATTTATTGAAAATAACATTTTTAATGGAAAAACGTGATTTTTTTCATCAAAACTTAAGGCTTATTTCAAAATAACTTTCGATTCAAGACATAAACATAATATCGGCCAAAACTATGAGTTAGGCCAGATTCTTGTGCGTCGATTCCAAAAGACCATTTGAAATAAGGAATTTCAAAACTAAAAAATGGGTATCAATGTTTTAAAGCTATCTTGTAGAGAATTTTTATTTGGTCATTCTAAGACGAATGATTTTTTTCGTTTATGAAATTTTTTCAAAAAAAAATTGATTTTATGGCCAAATTTTTGAGATTTTACAAGGGGTGCAAGAAAGAGTTCTAGCGAGTCGCTAGTAGCGACCTTGTTTGGAGAGCTAGAGCGCTAATTTTTTTGGCAAGTGAAAATTAAGCGTTTTTTAGGAAACATTTTTTAAGAATTAGGGACGGCGACCATGTGGTCGACCTTTAATAAGCGGTCAAAGTTCAAGGTCAATTTCAAGTTCCTCATGAACGTATTAGCAACTATGGGTGAATTACGCACTGAAAGATCACTAGAGCGCACCCTGTCTGAAATCTCAAAAATGGGATCAGTTTTGAGCTCTAGCGACCTTTCAGTACGTGATTAACCCATAGATCATCAGAAAGTCGACATTTTCGGTTCTTTTGAGGGTACTTTCAAGTCTCTAGGATGAACTTGAAATTGACCTTGAACTTTGACCGCTTATTAAAGGTCGACCACATGGTCGCCCATCCTAATCCTTAAAAATTATATCCTAAAAAACGCTTAATTATCTCCATACGGGGTCGCTAGAACTCTTTCTTGCACCCCTTGTAAAATCTCAAAAATTTGACCTTAAAATCATTTTTTTTTGAAAAAATTTTATAAACGAAAAAAAATCCTATGGCTTAAAATAACCAAAAAAAATTTTTCTACAAGATAGCTTAACCCTCCGAAGCATATAAAAAAAACTTCCGCCAAGGCATAATACCCTTTCAGAAGTGCATTTTTTGAGCGTTGTTTACAGAAAACTCTTATAAGATCAAACTTTAATTTTTCCTGCATGATCAAGTTGAAGAGTTAAACTTTCAGAATAAATATATTATATTCTTGAAATTTTATGTTTAATTACAGAAAAAAACGTTTGAAAAGCAAGGTTAATTAAACCACGTGATACTACGTCCATGATACGGCCTCCAGGAAATGTATGTTCATCTCCATAACTGCGCAGTGCTTTGTTCTACTTTACTTTTGTCCGATTGACTTTATCTGTTGGGAATCAAAAAATATTCTAATAAGTTCAAAAAGTATGGTTAGCTCCTGACTGTGACCGTCCATCTTGACTCTATATAATTACCACACCTGGCCCCCCTGGGTGGTGAGGGGCGCGCTGCATATAATAGAGGCAGGTACTTTGTATATATTATCGTTGTACTATATTCATGAAAAAATCACGTTTTTTTCGGGTAAAAATTGTTAGTTTTCTTGATTTAATGAAATTATTTGATTATTTTCACAATATTAAGCCAAATATGGTATAAGTGTATCACTCTGGCATGATTTTCACAAATTATTTATTCTTTCAAAACATATCAGTTTATCCATACTAATATCGAAATCGGATTTATTTGAAATTTCCACTCCCGAAGAAATATTTTTGCTCCAGATCATGTCTAGAAAGCTTAATTGTTTTCGCAAATTGTACTCAGAACACTTTCCTAAATATTGGCTAATTTGAAATTATAATTCCAAATTTTAATCAAAAATTATTTCTTCGAAAATAAAAGTTAAGCGAAAAATGGCGTTTTAATCAACTCGTGACAAAATTTGAACCAAGTATACAAACAAATTTTAAAAAATATAATCAGATTCACATTGTTAAATTTTAAAATGTATCAGAAGGAGAAGTTTTTGCGATCATTTTTTCCATCATTTTTGGCTGATTTAAAGTGACTTTACCCTTTCAGAAGGGTATATGCCTCGGAGGGTTAAAAACATCGATACGGTATCGACGATACCCATTTTTGAGTTTTGAAATTCCTTATTTAAGAGATATAATTTGTGTAGACAACTGTGAGCTTGTATCACGTGACATACTATACTTTGGTTTTCTAACTATATTTTCTAGAACTAAAAATAAGAATTCTAGAATTTAAAATATCGGATGCAAAAATATTACTTTTCAGCTTCCTTATGCAAAATTGAAACTTCAAGTGCCCTGGGCCCAACTACAAAACCCCGAAAAACTTTTTTTACGAGAAAACAAATACTCTACAAACTTTCTATCCTTGTTTTATTATTATTAATTTTTTATACAAGTTAACAGTAGAAAGTTAAATTTCGGTGTATTTTGCGTAATCGCCCAAAACCCGCGGCAATTCTCTTCGAGACAAACATGTGATTGAGAGGCGTACTCGTGCACAGCAGGCTAAGAAAAGGGAAGGGGAGAAAAGGGGAAGGGAACGTTCCCTTTTCCTAGCCTGGTTCACAGGGCGCACTTACATTATGGTGCGCGATTTTAACTCTTTGAGAATTAATTCGATAAAATAATACAGTATGTAAGATTTTTGCTTCTCTTTTTCCAATTTGGACAAATCTGATTTCCATCGTTTTGAGTGGTTCAATCTGGAAAAGACGTTAGTATTTGCCAAAATTGATCGTTCTCATTGGCGGATAGCAAGTTATCCAATTGGAAAAAGAGGAGAAAAAATCTTACATACTGTAGGATTTTCTAGTACATACATTTTCTAGTGTATAATTTTTAGTCAAATAACTCAAAATTCATTTGGGTCTACCCATATTTTACCTTTATTTATGAATAAATCTCTTACCACAAGTGTACAGATTGAAGCAATAATATTGCTGCAATATATTTTTTTTACAACTTTCAAAAGATTGTTAACAGTTTTTCATCAGTTAAATAAACAAAATTTTATAATTCTGAAGAAGTTTTTAAAATCAAATGTACAGTTCCTGACCTTTCAAAATATTTTTTTAAGTCAGTATGTAAGAGGTCACAGACTGCATATGAAAAAATCATATAGGAATTGGGTAACAATTGGCAGGAATAGCAATTATTGGGTAACGTTTTTCACTGCAGAACTCATCTATGAAAAGGCGCATTATTAATTTTTCGGACTGTTCTCGGCTCTACTTGCCTAGTTTCGTACTCAATATTTCGATCATAATCACCATTGGTTTGATTGTGTTGACAATAAGGATTTTTAAGAACAATATGCAATTCGTCATTTTCGTAACGCTTAACTTCCATGTTCTGAATACAAAATTTGAAGTGAACTTATGAAAAATTACATCACATTTTACAGAGGCAAATAAAAATACCTACACTTTGTACTGTATTCAAAATTATAATTTATATAACATTTTAGGCTGTTTGCTCTTTAGCGGCAAAGTGTACCTCGAGCGTTTCTTGTTCAACTGAAAGATTGGAAATTTTGATCAGAAATAAAGGGGGGTATTTTCTGGTACTGGAGGCTCGAGTCTGGAGCTTGAAAGTTTTTTGACGAAATTCATCTAATGTATGGTCATGATGACCAAGTCGAGATGAACAATTATAATTGGTTTAAATTTAAACCACATAGAATGAGGATAAGCCTTCAAAATTCAATTAAAATTCAAAGTTTTTTGAATTTACGCATTTAACAGTTATGATTTCCGGGTACGGGACAACTCTCCTCGGTTTTTACTTTTGGCTCGAAAATAATTTTGAGGGCGTTTTTGTACGGGAGCAAAAGAGTGTTTATTGCGGCGGTTTGAATAAAGAGTGGGCAGAAAATAATAGGAGATAATTACTCAGAATTTGAATCTGAAACTAATTAAGCAAAATAGTATTTTTTCAGAGGTTCGAATAAATAAAAATACGAAGATAAAGATAATTAATCCAAATCAGAAACCGACGGACGATTAGTTTGATCGGGATTTTCGAAGAATGAAAATAGAACTTGTATTTTGTTCAAAGTTCCAGTGTATTGTCAAATGGTCTGATAAGTTTGTAAACTTGAAACAACGTTTAAAATTCTTTTTTTTAATTCTCAGAAGTGCGGCGAGCAAATGTTTTTGCAAACCAAACGGTATATTTCTCGCTTAGATCTGGGTTAAACTTAAAATTACTATGGAGATAATTTCTGGATAAAATGATCATCTAAAAAGCTCGACAGTAAAATATTATTTGATTCTAGCTAATTCTATAACAGTGCGATATAAGATGATGATCCCAACGAAACTCTCGGTTTTCATATCAGATGAACATATAAATAATATATTCGTTGCATGTCCAAAGATAACTTTGACGTTGAGTAGAGGTGGAAATGCGATTCGAATCGTCCATGTTACATATCATATGCCTTAAAAGATGCGCATACAAAATTAAAAACAAAAAAATAAAATTTGAAAAAAAAAGTTGCGGACAGGTTCAAAATTGACTTTGAAATATTTACAAACTTCAACTCTATTTGTGAAACTTTACGTCGATGAAAAAACATTTATAGCATTTTCGCATCGTTGTTTTGGGCGCTTCTTTGAGCCTAAAAAATTCAAAAAATATTCAAAAAATTTCGAAATTTTAAAATATTACTTAATTTTCAAAAAAATATCAAAAAATTTCATTAAAAATTTCAGAAATTTAATGCCACAGACATTTTAAGGTAGTATATTGTGTCTAACAGCGTTTGCTCACTATACGAGGCTATATTCAAAACAAAAACAACCATCTGCCAAATAATAATTAAAATGGGGGAAAGAAATTGTTGTTTTCATTTACGTCACAATTCAATGCGTTTTTCCTTTGAAACAACCAAAAAGAGAATACATAAAAAAACTACACCTGAGTTAAAAAATAATTTTACATGCAAAAAAATGCAAGAATGGGCCAATACAAAGAATCTTAAGGCAACGGAAAAAAAATTACAAAAAAAATAATTTATTTTTATTTTGAGCGGACCAATTTAGCGGTGTGTTCGATTTTGATTTTTAATGGCCTAATAGGGTTCACCCAGGAGGCCAAACAGAGGTTGAAGGGGTATCAAAAAATGACTCATTTTATCGACTGACGAACTCAACAGATAACAATTATCCCATTAGGGTGGGACCATTCTAACACCGTATAGGACATCACACGAACAAATATCGACGCTTTCATACATCATCTCCTCGAACAACCGAGAGTTCGAGACCAACTTTGACATCCGATCAATCATCGCCAGGGGGCTGCCACACGCGAAGGCTGAGTGTGGACAATTTTGGATTCGAATAAGATCATCTTTTGGAATATTTAACTCTCTGCCAGTAAGACATGACAGAGAAAAGCCACTAAGCCATTGAATGACCCAGCGAATGTCGCAGCAGATATTTCGCGGGGCAGTCAAAACGCACACTCTGTTCAAACTCACTAAACCGAATAAGAGATAAGAACTGAAATTTTTCAAAAATATCGAAATTTTTTAATTTTTGAGAAAAAAAATTGGAAACTTACATGAATCTTTTTATTCATTCCAGAAGCGATGTATTTCATGAATCAAACGAAACATATTCAGGACCATAGAAATATTAAATCTCTGGAAATTGCACATAAGAATAAAAAAAATCATGATTTTTTAGGTTTGATGAAAAAAGAATATTAGGAATTAGCATCATGATCTTCTGTTCGAACAAACCTGTTATAACCTTGAAATTCTCACCATCATTAATAAAAAATCGACCTTTATTGTGTCAAAAATAGATATCAACTTTTGAAAACAATTCGAAAATTATAAGTCGGTATCTTTTGACCCAAAGGGTCAAGAAAGGGTTTACTCTCTCTGGACCCAAATTGTTCTGAAATCCAAATAACTTATTTCGACAATTTGGGTCAAGAAAGGTTTTAATTTTTTGACCCAAAATTGGTTGTCTTGAAAAAAAGTATTTGATAAAAAACGCAACGGTCATGGATTATTGCGTGCATAGGGTGGGTAGAATTCACCGACTTCTCATGAGCACAGTGGTAGGCATAACTTATACCGCATAAGTAAGGCTGAGTTGCCGGGAAACTATCTGCCAAACTAACTCCTCGGTAGGCATACTTTGCGTTGTTGTAACAAGATCGGTATAATAAAAACAAAAAAATCAATAATCGAACAACCTTTATAGCTCGTTTTAAAGCCCAGAAAAGTTGTTTGATTATAACTCAAATTTGAACATTGTTCATTGAGTCAGAAATCGATTCTTTTGTGAGCGAAAGTTTAACCCCATAAACATCATTTTGTTTAAATTTCTTTTTCAGTTAGTTTTTGAGTCACTGCAATGCTATTCCATGTATCTCTCGTCTCGTATATCGAATACAAAATATAAAGTTAAATCAAGTTTTTTAATCATGATAGTCGTGGCCTGGGCAAAAGAGCCTGTGCCAATACTCGGAGCTAAAAAAATCAAAAACATTTGTAGATTTCAAAAAATTTTAGTGGTCAAAAAGGCTGTCTAGTAGGGCTAAAATAACACAGTATTTTTCCAATGCATAAAGCTGAGAAAATCCATTATAAAATTCAACTTTCTTGAAGTAATTTTGCACCTTCGCAACATACAATTCAAAATTTTTTGTGAGAAGGTTTACAGTGCATCTAGTACATATTTGTTGAAACAACGGCTGTGTCTATTGTAAACACCGAAAAGGCCATTTTTTGAAATCACAATTTCATTTCAAATTTTGACCTGATAGAACCGCCTTTAAAAAAAAATTTTCATATATTTTTTTGAACTTGTGATAGTATCAAATGAGACAAAAAAATATCCACAAAGAAAGTCTGATACTTCGCATTTCCCACCCTACGTTTGAGCAAATTTATTATTTTTTTCAAGTCTGAGCTTTCGAGTACACATATCTCAAAAAATTTTAGGTCAGCTGTTTGCGCGACATTGGTCCATTTATTTTAACCTTCTACTTTGAACAAAATACAAGTTCAATTTTCATTCTTCGAAAATCCCGATCAAACTAATCGTCCGTCGGTTTCTGATTCGGATTAATTATCATCATATTTATCTTCGTATTTTCATTTATTTGAACCTCTGCAAAAATACTATTCTGCTTAATTAGTTTCAGATTCGAATTCTGAGTGATTTCCTCATGGAATGGTTAATAAGATTTTTTCAGACCACGGACACCCTAGTTTATGCTCAAAATGCAATTCAGGAGGTTAAATTCGTGATTTGTCTAACATTAAAATAACAAAATTGACATTTTTTTTTCAAATTGTCAATAATACCTTTCGGTAATCGCTGATAGATATAAACATATTACAGTTAATGTATTAAAACTTATACCTGAATGAACATATCGGCATTGGCCAGATTGCTTATGCTACTTTCTTTTTCTAATCTATGTGATATCGGGGGATAACTATGGCCTTTTTTGATAAATGTCCAAATTTCTATCACAGCAACAATACTCGCAATCACCAGCCCAGCAGCTAAAACACAAAACGCGCCTGCAAAATTTTCAAGCGTAAATTCTCCTTTACGCTTTTGTGGTCCACTAGGTTCCAAGGAACAAGAACCCATTCTTGTCCACCTAAATAAAAGTTAGGAATTTAAGAAATGAATCATAAAATACGATATTAATTTCATAATTTCCGGATATAGCCAAACCGATATTTATCTATATATTTTCATTAGAGGAAGGTGACAGTGATTTTTAGTAACATCTTGCGATCATTCTTAAAAATGACCTTATCAAATTTTAGAAATTTAAATTTTTGTCAAAATTTTTAAATTCAGCCCCATTGATTAAAAATTTGTATTCGCCCTAATAAGATCTTTTGAATTAGTTCAAATGCATGTCACCTGCGAACAATTAGAGACGAACTTTTCATTTTTTAATTTACATTTCGGGTCTACCGAAAGTCAAATTTCTAGGCAAAAATTCTTAAATCGGGCGCTAATCGATGGCAACATATTTATTTTTCATTCCCTCAAAGTATATCCTTTTCCCAACGGAACTCCATCTCAAAAACGTTTACTATCTCTATAGCGCGTGTTCGAATCCCACTGATGTTGTCTGAGTGATTGTCTTGAGTATGATTATAGGCAAGGGTCTTGATAATGGGACCGCTAAATTTTATCGGTGTTTAATCACTCAAGCAATTACTAAGACAATCACTTAGACAACATCAGTGGGATTCGAACACGCGCTATAGAGATAGTTAACGTTTTTGAGATGGAGTTCCGTTGGGAAAAGGATATGGATTACAGACCCTAAGACGACAGATCCTGAATATTCGAATGATACAAATAACGCGGGATACGAGTACCCAATCAAAACCCTGGATTGCAGAATAGGCGGATTTCATCGGTCAGATTTGGAACGGATCAACCAATCAAATGCTCAAAATCCGCATTTTTCAAATATTCAGAATCTGTCCTCTGAGGGTCGGTAATCCATATCGAGTTTTCAATCGTCAACCTAAACTGCCACCACCCTTTAAACTATTTTAAAGGCTAGTTTGAACAACGGCTTAATTGTTAAAATTACAGTTCCAAAATTATAAACAAAAAGTTTTTACCACTTGAAATAGTGCCTTTGCAAAATTCCAATATATAACATTAGTTTTTAATCAACTGTTAATAAAGCTGTTAAGGGAGTGGTTGATGTGATTTGGACTTTTTATCGTATTTGTTCTCCGTAACATATATTAAATATATGGCATAAACTTCAACACATTTATTTAAATATTTTAATGAGATCAACGACATGTTGAACAGTTTATACATTGACATTTTAAACAAATTCACAGCCTTTACCATTATCCAATTTGTACAACAAATGGTTATATTGACCAATGATCTATCTTTCCGTCTTCAAAAGTCGATAATTGCGCATCTTTACGTTGAAATTTAGACATAAAAATTCAACTTCTGGCGATTATACAATTTTGACGGAAATTTTATTTTGGCGATCTAGCGCCGCCAATGCAAAAATTCAAGATTCGTATCTTGAAGATCGATTACTTAAAGTAATTCTTTAAAAATATCATATTTTCTGTAAATTACAGAAAATATGATCTTTTTAAAAAATCATGAAAATTAGTTAAACTTTTCTAAAGGTCGTGGACCCCATTGAGGTCATCATAAAAATTATTCTCAAGTCAATTCTTAATCAAATTTTTTTCTCTATATTTAGGCCTCCCGAGCAAAAAATCAGCTACCCGATAAAAAGGTCATATAACATGGAGTTTTGCCTATTATTTTGTTTATTCAGACGCGCGGATTCGAAAATTTCCCAATTCAACCAACCCCTTAATAATATTTAGTAAAAAATAAAAAAAATGTAACTTTACCCCACAACCACAGAACCGTTCACAGATTCTCGAGTGACTCGCCACCTTTTAAAATGAATTAATCTTAAAGCAAATTCAGAAATGAATGACATTCAATTTATGACGTCAAATTATTTTTGCGAATAAGTAGGTAAGCATTTCGGCGATACCATAATTACGAATTTGAACTTGCCATTTATTTTTCAATTTCGCGAGCTCTCCATCATCTTGCATTTGTAAAATCACCATACTCATTTTGTCTCTGATAGGGTGACCTCGTTTCACTGCTATGCCATATCCTTTTTCGAAAATAGAACTCTAAATGAAAATACAAATTCAATCACAAATTAACAAGCAAATTTTATGGCAGTTTTGACTAATGCACGTAAGGGTGTACTGGTCGCTGGAATCGACTTTTTCGATAAAACATAAGCCGTCAGGATACTAGCCCGCTTAGCCATTTTCTAGGACCACCATTTAGCTTGTGAAAACATAATGTCAAAAAACTTTGTACGTATACACTCCTTCACTCATAACTTATGACTAATACCTAAGCATGGTAAACTATCTCCTCTGAGGTGTATATGTTGAAATTAGCTGCAATTTTCACATAACCTGTGACATGTCATGACATTAGTAGGCCAAACTTTAACTCGAGAGGATGTCCATATTTCGCTATATTTTGTCTAGAATATGGAAAAAACCACCGTTTTTCGGCAATTATTTGTCGGGAAAACTATCTCATAGGAAAAATTATAAAATTTGTTCAAAATTTTTTTAAGGTAACTCACACAAATACAAACCTTAAGGTGGTTGTATAGGCAGTCCATATCTATTGAACTGGAAGTGCAACAAACCTGTATCGAAAATTGATTATAATAAAATCGAAAGCTCTACAAAAAAATTATTGTTTATAATAAAACCATATACAGCATGTGGCATATCCCTATTCACATTTTGTGAATATGCCCGGCCCTACTACTTAAAAACACACTACGTTTCCTAATCAGGGCCGGAATGATTGCAAAAGTGTGTAATAGGCGGATATGCTGCCATGTCACGCTTTTACTTTCCGTTTTACAATTTTTGCATAATTTGCTATCCTTCCCAATCATAAAAGGGTTTTAATCTGGTTCAAAAGTAGGGGTTGCTGCCAAAAAACGTGACTGCTGTTATAGTCATATTAGGGAACGGAAGCCGGGCCAAAAAACTAACTTTTGAACTTAGGGGGTTTTAGCAAAAAACTGGGAAAAAACATTAAAGCGTACATTTTGAAAAGGAAAAAGCAATGGACATTTTTTTTTGCGGTATTTTACCGGCTGAAAATACCGGTTTTAAAATTAATCAATTGCCGTTTTCATATATTCTCGGTTCCGAGCTCGTAGCTAAGCACTATGGTTACTCGTAATCTATGGATATTTTTACATTACCATGCCAAAAATCAGCCGGCTCGGAGCGCGGCGGCTATCAATTTTTTTATCACGGGAAGTCAAGAATTTTTCTTGTCGAACTTTTCCGATTTTTTTTTTTCAAAACTTTTTATTTTGAAAACAAGCAATTTTTTTCGTGATGTAGGCCTTGGTATTTCATAAATAAGTTAAAATGAAAAGTATGCTTAAATATCTAATTTTAGTTATAAAAGGGGGTTTTTGGTTAAAGCCATTTTCTGGCCTATAGAGGTGGCTCAAAAGTTTTTTTTCATGCGCAGAATCATTTTCCTTGGGGGTATATTACCCTGTAAGGTCAATAATTTAGGTCAACGGTTATGAGTTTAAGTCAGAAGTTTTGCCGGTTGCTTCCTAATCAGTATATCATAATCTGTATATTTCTATAATCTGTATATTTTATAAAAACAATGAAATATTAATAATTATTGATAATATTTGAATAATTATTGAAATTTATAAATCTTTTAGGCTTTCTAATGAAGACAAAGCCTGCTGCTTCTCAAATCTTTCAGTTTTCTCAATCCATGTTCATGCCACTGTTTGGTATTCATTATGCTGGTTTGGGTAATTGTATCATTTTTATTATACGTTTTAAACCAGAGTCATCCAAAACGAATCGTGGCCCTAAATGATCTGACACTTCTTGCATCGGAATTTTCTTGGTTTTGTGTATTCTCATTGGTAGCAAAGTTAGGCTTTTCTAAAACCGTTGTGATTTGAAAACGTTTCTTATATAAAAAGCAAAACTGCAAATTGGTAGCAGACAAAATTACTTTACCGTGTACCAGCATTTAAAAATAACCTGGACACTCTGATTTCATAAATCATATAATCATTCCTTCTACATACCACGAAAGTTAATCTTGTAAGAGTCACTTCAATGCCAACTGGTGGCAATTTGCCCACTGGCAAAAAGTTCGGGGTTTTTTTATTATTTAACTGAATTCTAGAAAATATTTATTTAGGCGAGTTTCTTGCTAAACTGGTTAAGGTGGGGTCTTGCACAAACTTGCTTGATGAAACTAACAAGTTTGCAAGATCTTTGACAATAAATTAGTTATCTGATACACTCCAACCTAACGCCACAATGAAGACTCTGAATAAGCTTCCGCGAAACAAAACTAAAATGATAAATCTTCTCCTTCGATTTTACATAATGATTTATTTAATTTTTTGTGTAGACTCCAGAGGCAGCACTGTCCAACAATTTCATTGGAGACTTTTTTTGTTTTAATTGCAAACTTTTGACGCACCATTTTTCTTTCTGTTCAATTTTGTAAGGAATTTTTTATGACTTTTGTGCGTTTTTTCCTGTTATTCCTATTCCCACTTATAGTATCCCTTAGATGAGTTTGTGTTTACTTCTGTTAATGCAACTCAATCTAAATGGGGATACTTAGGCCTTCCGAGCAAAAATCCAGCTACCCGATAAAAGCGTCATATAAATCTGAAAATCAGACATGTGATTTTTGACGTTGAAGAAGTTTGCTAAAAATATTTTGTTTGTGCGACATTGTGCCGCTGTTTTGGGCGATCCAGGTTTTCTTTTCGAAACATTTGTCCCGCGTCGATATGTGACCACCTTAACTGGCGTCAGCGGAGTAGGTCGGAGTCAAAAAAACTTTTGACGCAAAATTTTAAGCGTCAATAAACCTATCCTAGATCCCGAAATTTTCAAATTCATAGCGAATTTTTAACGGGTGCTCAGTTTTTTGCTCCCCGGGAGGCCTATGGACACTCCTAAGTGGGAATAGGATAGTGCCAGGAATTTCGAAAATTTGCTCAAATGGATTGTTGATATTGCTGCTCAGGAGTCCTGACACAAAAAAAAAATTAAAATTGAAAAGAGAAGATACTTTTGTTGAGTGGTTTTTTGAGGATGCTTATTCACGGTTCCTGGGCGTGAAGCTGAGACAGTTTTTGTGTGAGATTCATTTACTACTGAAGCTCCATGTATCAAATTTCGAATTTTGATTGGACATCAGATTATCCCTTTATCACCTTTTGGTTAGAATTGCGTAGCATTGAAATTTTCTATGTCGCAGCTACGTACTATTCGAATCTTTTTGAAGATAAAAATAATATTTTAAATTCTCCTATTCAACAAAAATTCTTGAAATCTTCGAAAAAAATTTTGTGAAAGAACTCATAATGATATTTTGTTGGTTTTGCGCGATATAATAATATTGAATTTTAAAATTAGTAAAAACTAACTTTTTTAACGAAGCTTTCGCAATTTTAATTACTTCATCTTCCAGGTAATGTGGTTTAAAGTAAAAACTTTTAGAAATCTTGCGAAAATCTCTGCTTCAAAAAGTTTTTACTTTTAACAACATTACTGAAGATGAATTATAAATTCGAAAGGCTGTGTTTAAAAAATGTAGATTTTTTACTATTTTAAAATCAACTCATAGAGTTACTCATTTTATTTTTTCGAATTCATCGTTTCGGTTCACCAAATGATATAAATTTCCGAACCAGAGGTATTTAAAAAAAATCCACAAACGTAACGATAGAGGATTGTGAAAAACTTTAGGGATATAAATTCATGAAATTCGTGTGTATGTTTTTACTATACGAACGGGAGCGCTCAGCGCCTGAATGATCAAATCGCCAGAGTTTGCGTAAACTTGTGAAATTTATGGAAAAAAGATGCAGTAAAAAAAAAAAAGTTTTTTTAAGCCCCAAAATAAAAAGGTAGGAAAATATTGTACCCCCTTGTCACAATGTCATCACAAATAGTTATCGGTGTCTGGTGGTTTTTTATAGCTGATTATTGTTTTCCGAGCTTACAGCCAATGATTAGCGGCGTTTTGCCGTGGACTCAGATGGAAAAACCGATTTCAATCATTTCGAATTTTGTCGTGCAAAACTGAGATGTCTTAACGTGTACTGTAGGGAAAACGTGATTCATGATTATTTACCGAATGAAAGCTACGACTGTGGATACTTCCAGTGGAGTCAGGGTATTTAAAACATATTTAAATGTCTACATTTTCCTGATAAAAAAGCATATTTTAGTTGGATAGGCAACCATCCAATTCCAATTTATTAAGTTTGATTTTATACATTTCTACGCAAGAATATCAAAATTACCAGAATTTCCAAAAACATGGTGAAATTACCGAAATTAGCACTGAGAGCAGTATTCATCAAATAAACTGGACGATGTTTGAATTCGGTGGTTGCCACGGCCCAAACAACTTGGATATTTTGAGCTTTATAAACTGTTATTACAGCAGGGTCCGGCGGAATAGGTGAGGACGGATAGGTTGAAATCCGCTAATAGGTGAAGGTTTTGAGCGAAAAAACTTTTTTGGCGGATAGACGGCGGATAGATCGAAGGCAAAAGATAGGGGTTTTATTTTCAAAACTTCCTAGGCAAAAGATAGGCGTTTTCGGAGATAAGCCAAAATATAGGCATATTTGAAGAATTTTTTATGAATAAAACTATTTAATTTAATTTGTCGTTTTATTCTATTTATCTAGTACAGTTGATTTGCCCTCAAATCTTCAACAGGTGGACAATTTTTGTTTTAATAAATTTCTTTTCAATGGATTTTCAGCGCGTAAAGTGGGATGTAGCGTTATCTCACAGTATAATGATATTTCTATTTTGTTGGATAACTTTTTCATTATAGATTCCATGAACTTTTGAACGTTTCTCTGGTTTGCCAAGCTTTTTGTTACAGCCACTTCAAAACTAGGATGGAGCCGACCCGTGTTTTTTGAAATTTTTAGGTCCTTCACTTTTATTATCAGGTTTTGGTCGTTTTTTTTAATTTCGGTTAATACTCTGATAATACGTTAACTAAAATAAATGAACGTAATTATATCATTTCCCACCAAAATGGATCTTGAAAAAGGTTATGATCTTCTTTGCGCGTGTTCGAATCCACTTATGTTGTCCAACTTAGTAGGTATGGGGTTAGTGAATAATAGGCAAGGGTGCTTGATATAGGAGCGCCAAAGTTATTGTTGCGTTATATGGAATACGCGCTTAGCAATTATAAGCATTTTTCAAGGATCCCTTTGGTTGGAAAGAGATATCAGAGAAAATTGAAAATTTTCAAGGCACTTTTACATTTCTCTACAAGCGATAAGTGATAGTTTTTTTGAATGTAATTATTTTTCTTAGAATTCATTTTTATAGAAAATTGTATTTAATATATTTGGCGAATTAAATCAAATAAAGGCATTCTAGACTTAAATTCAAAATAAACTGCGTGATCAAAAATCCGAAAAGTAGTTTTCTTCTGAGGTTTTCAAAACCGTCACTTTACATTTATGATAAATGGAGCAAAAATCAGCCTTAATTCTCATCTGAACTATCCTTTAACTAATTATAACATTATGTGACCTTGTTTTTATTGACCAAGTCAGAGCGTACTTCAGGCCGTTCGGCTAATAGGTGAATCGGCAATATAGGTGAATCCGGCTAATAGGTGAAGGTTTTGAGCGAAAAAAACTTTCACTACCTCGCCCCGGACCTGCTGTACCTTTTTTATTAAAACAACTCGATACGATTCTACGAAACCGCAGTATTTTTTTTGAAACGATCAAAAATAACTGCCTCTGTTATTAAAATATAACTCGTGAGTTTTTGATGAAGGCCTTAAGAATAGTCGATTGTGGAAGGTATCGAAGCTCGACGAACATCAAGAGTGCTGAAGAGGATCTTCGCCGAGTACACGATGAAGGCCAAAAAAATTTGCATTTTGCTGGGATGTATGCATTATTGAATACACAATATTCCACTGACCCAGACTGACAGTTTAACAACAGTAAGGTTAAATATCCAACTCAGCGAAAGTTAAGGAGGTATAGGCCTACCGTTAATAGCTATACGTATAGCCTATACGTATAGCGCACTGGTTCTTTATACGTCTTAGGGACGTTAAAATGATCCAAATAACTGGAAGGTTGTTTAAAATGCTACAAACAATCAAATTCAAAATTTTCCCGCGTTTTTCAAATTATTTCTAAGAATTTTTTTCAAAATAAACTAAAAAATACCTTTGTTTAAATTGAAACAATAAAATTCAAACATATTGGCTTTGACGGGTCAGACTTTTTGATCAATGTTTCGGGCTTTCTTTTAGCAAAACCTTCGAAAATCGAGAGCTATTTTTCAAAGATTTTTCTAATGAGCTCTTTAAAAATCATATTTTTGTTTCGGGTTGAATGTGCAAAAAAGCGCTCGAGTGTTACAGGGGTTGTATGGCTGGAAAGATCTTTTTATTACTTTCATCGCCATCTGATAAAAATTCGAATGAAAGTTCGTAATCTCTTGAAACTCATTTATTTCGAACCTTTATATAGCATGTTCGACCACCGGTAAAGTTGAGTTGACCGCGAGCAAATTTTTTTTTTTTAAAAGTCGTATTTTTTTTTTCGTCTTATTTCAAAAACAATTGATTGTTTACAGAGAATGTATATCTTTTATAACAAAAAAAATGGATGTTGTGCTTTTTTCCCATTCTTCACCCTAAAGTACTTCAAAAATAACTGAAGAGTGTCGTTTTTGGCCATTTTTAACCACTAGAAGTTCGTATTTTTTTCCGTTGTATTTAAGGAATTCATTTTCATGAAAATAGAAAGATTCGAGACAATTTGGAAAAAATGATTAATTGTCTGAATGGCAATTTCTGCGCCTTAACTCCCAGGATCACATTGAAAAATTATTTTTAGGGTCATCGTATCAATTTTTGATATTCAAAAGATTGCAACTATCGTGTTTCTTGGAACACGGGAAATTAATAAATTATATTGTAAAATATTCACCGTTCTCGCGGAAGAGCAAAAAACATTTTCTCATTTAGACACTTAGAAAAAATTTTTCAATATTTTTTTGCAAAAATTTTGGATTTTTTTTCACAATTTTTCAAATTCATATAAATAAACAGGCCCAGTTGAGATCAGAAATCGTAAATTAAGGTGCCAA
>SCLH01000013.1:218952-252526 GCA_004367855.1 Oikopleura vanhoeffeni
GTTGACCGCGAGCAAATTTTTTTTTTTAAAAGTCGTATTTTTTTTTTCGTCTTATTTCAAAAACAATTTATTGTTTACAGAGAATGTATATCTGTTATATACAAAAAAATGATGTTGTCTTTTTTCCCATTTTTCACCCTAAGTACTTCAAAAATAACTGAAGGAGTGTCGTTTTTGGCCATTTTTACCACTAAAAGTTCGTATTTTTTTTCGTTGTATTTAAGAATTCATTTATTTACCGGTTGGTCGAACATGCTATGATGAAAGTTCGAAATAAAATGAGTTTCAGAGATTACGAACTTTCATTCCCGAAGTTTTTATCAGATTGGCATGAAAGAATAAAAAGATTTTCCAGCCTATACAACCCCTTTAAACTCGAGCGCTTTTTGCAATTTCAACCTCGAACAAGAAATATGAGTTTTTTAAGGACTCATTAGAAAAATTTTGAAAAAATGCTTCGATTTTTCGAAGGTATGCTAAAAGAAAGCCCCGAAAACATTGATCAAAAAGTCTGCTCCCGTCAAGCCAATATTTTGAAGTTTTATTGTTCCAATTTAAACAAAGGTTATTTTTTAGTTTATTTTGAAAAAAATTCTTAGAAATAATTTGAAAAAACGGGAAAATTTTGAATTTGATTGGTTGTACATTTTTAAACAACCTCCAGTTAATTTGGATCATTTTAACGTCCCTAAGACCTTATAAAAACAGTGCGCTATACGGTATAGCTATACCGTATAGCTTATACGGTAGGCTATACCTCCTTAACTTTTCGCTGAGTTGGATATTAACCTTTACTGTTGTTAAACTGCAGTCTGGGTCAGTGAGAATTTTGTATTCAATAATTGCAACATCCCACAAAAATGCAAATTTTTGGCCTTCATCGTGTACTCGGCGAAATCCTGCTTCAGCACTCTTGATGTTCGTCGAGTTCGATACCTTCCACAATCGACTATTTTAAGGCTCATCAAAACTCTACGAGTTTATTTTAAATAACAGAGCAGTTATTTTGATCGTTTTCAAAAATATGGTTTCGTAGAAATCTATCGAAGTTTTTTTTAATAAAAAATGTAATACAGTTTATAAAGCTCAAATATCCAAGTTGTTTGGGCGTGGCAACCACCGAATTCGAAATGGTCAGTTTATTTGATAATACTGCTCTCGAGGTGCTAAAATTTCGGGTAATTTCACCTGTTTTGGAAATTCTGGTAATTTTGATTTTTGCGTAGAAATCGTATAAAATCAAACTTAATAAATTGAATTGGATGGTTGCATCCAACTAAAAATTATGCTTTTTATCAGGAAAATGTAGACATTTAAATATGTTTTGAATACCCTGACTCCACTGTGAAGTATCATCAGTCGTAGCTTTCATTCGTAAATAATCATGAATCGACGTTTTCCCTACAGTACCGTAAGACATCTCAGTTTGCATCGACAAATCTCGAAATGATTGAATCGGTTTTTCCATCTGAGTCACCGTCAGAAACGCCGCTAAATTGGCTGTATAGCTCGAAACAATAATCAGTATAAAAAACCACCAGACACCGATAACTATTTGTGATGACATTGTGACAAGGTACATATCCGTACTATTTTTGGCTAACTATTTGNTTTTGCTTTTGGGTCATCTTTAGGTTGATTTTTTGGGTTTGTTTTAAAAAAGGTTTTAAAAAATAAGTTTTCGTTTTTCGTAATTTATTGAATCAACAAACAATTTCTGGATTCTTTGTGAGATAAAACCAAATAATTTTGTATTGTTTCGAAACAAAGAGAAAATAATCACATAGAATCACCGCGCACTCCCAATAATTGTTCGGATTTAGCGAAAAGTTGGCAGGTGAAAAAGATATTGATTAACGATTCCCAGTTATCCAGCCAGCGACCAATATTTACACCATGGAAATTGGAAATAATGAGTTCGCTTGATAGAAGCCCAAAAAATGATTTTCGACATTCTCACAGTCGAAATTAATTTAGCAATGTTTTATGCTGTTGGGGCATACCGACCCTTCAATGGAATTATTTTCTCAACATACCAGCGGATTATATATTGAGATATGCCTTGAGTGCTTCAAAGTATCATCTTTACTTCCGTTTAATATTTTTATGTTTGAAGTCTGAGTTATTTTTGAAATGACGGTAGGTTTCACGTGTTCATGATCAAATGAAAACATCAAAATACTTATTGCTTCTCGCGCCCAATTTTCAATTTATTTTATATTAATCAGAAAGAATTTCGAGGAAGAAATACCGAGGAAGAATTTTAATAATGCGAGAAAAATTCTTGAAACTTTTTTTGAAATCTTAAAAAATTTCAGGTTGACCATATGTTATTTTTTTTGCTTCCAGTAAGGAAAGGTCAGGCTTCCAAAAAAAGCCATACCTTTGGCTATTTCCATCCTACCAAATTTTCCCTATCTTTTGGCGATGAATAAGGGCTAGAAAACAGGAGAAAAGCTATTTTTTTGGAAGCATGGGAAAAATATATGAAAGAAATAAAAAATTCAATAGTTTCGACATTTTGAACGACAATCTTCGAATAAGTTAGAAGTCCCTATCAGTTAGTTTTAAAAAATCGAGAAAATCTTTTTCTGAAGTTTGGTTTTTTCATAGCCAGTGGCAAATCGTCACCATTGGAAAAATTTCCATTTTAAAGAATTATCAATTTGGGTCCGCCACGCCGTTTTTTATTGGCCTGCTCGCCCAGTGGTATTGGGACTTTAGTCAATTGTGCAAAGATTAATTTTAAAATAAAATTCTAATTTGTTCGCCCACGCTGGTTTTTTATTGGCTCCTCGGGCGCAGTGTAATTGCACTTTTAGTCAAATTTGGCAAAAGATTTAACCTGCAATAACAACCCAGCCTTCGCTGGCCTTGTTAATTGCATATTAAATTAAGGGGGGTGGGTGTCGCTTTTTTGGTACCTTTCAAGCCACGCCCGAATTCAAACATCTAGGGCAGTTGTAAAAATCTTAGGATACTTGTTTGTAGATCAGCCTTCGTCCTAACGATTACACATCTCAAAGTCAACCTTGTTAACATCACACCACCAGGTGGGTGAGTCTATTCTAGAGCACTAAACGGTTTTTTTTAAATCTATCTTCCTTTAGACCCCACATAACAAAGCGTCCAAAATTTTTCACAAAGTAAGCGAATAATGAGAAACAAAAATGTGATGAGAAAGGAATTTTCGATTTTTTGACTTTTTTTCTTCTAGAATTCACTTAAACGCCGATTTTGGGCAGTTTTTCGCTTCAAACTCTATCTTCTTTTTAAGACGAATGTTTAATGAAGCCATTTTTTCGACTAAGGCTAGATTATATAATGCGGGAAAAGTGGATGAAGAAGGAATTTTTGAAATAAAGTTCTAGAAATTCTAGAAAAAATTGATATAAAAGTGAACCGGAAATGAAAAAGTCCGAAAAAAAAGTTCGTCTAATCGGAACAAACGTACGTTAACCAAAATTGGAAAGCGAAGAGTTAACTGATCAAAAATCTGCTTAACACTAATCATTTTGAACCACTCAGCGTCAAATTCGAAATTGGGTTTAACATTTTGCTTAACCCTTGGAGGCTCCGGACTATTTTCAAAAACCCCTGTAGATTAAATACCAGAAATTGAGGTTGCTTCTGAATGATTCACTTTTTAGGAATAAATTTTTGAAACTGCTGAGCATTTTCATTTTAGTCCCTGGCGGCTCTAAGTAAATTTTTATTTCTTTAAAGTGAATTTCGATAAATTGGCGTAGGTTAGGTTCGTTTTGCGGAAAACAACTTGTAGATTAAAGACCGGAAATTGCAGGTGATTTCCTGAGGAAGTTTACTTTTTTTAGAAAATCAAATCCTAATCTTCCTTTATTGTTTTTGTTCTGACGTCTCCGCATAGCTCACAATAAAATTGCGTAGGTTGAAGCACACATTTTAAATTTCACTGTTTCTAATAGTTAATTAAAGTGCAAAATGTGAATTACATACTATATAAGTTTAGTCTATCCTTAATCTCGAGGACTAGAGAACAATAAAGTTTGCGCCAAGCCTTTTACTTTTCCTAATGAGCGCTCAAAGTCGGACCGAAAAATCGGCTTGGAGCCTCCATAGGGTAAAAATAATTGAAATTTCTAGAATCTTTAATGAAGACATTTCTGAATAATTTTAATGTCATGCGCATCGTTTTAAAGCGGGCATATACTAATAAAAAAATGTTCATAATCATGGTAGAATAGCAATTTTATGCGGGTTAAAGCAAAAAAAAATATTCGAATTTTGAAAATTCTAGATTTTGTTCTAGATTGTTTTGAAAAAAATGATTGCGCACCACGAGATCCTTGGGTCAATTTAGTCATAACCGATATTAATTTAATCATAAATTAATTCTATAAGGGCTTAAAAAAAACCGAACACCCACCCCTTAAAGGCAAACTGCTCGCGCCAAAACACTAGCAAAAAATATCAATTGAGTGTACTGAAAACTGTGCGGCTGCATTAATATTGTAATTCGAATCGTTAACCGAAGATTTTTCAACGCATTTCTATTTTAGTTAATAGATAACACATGGCAAAAATCGTTACATATTACTCGAAATTATACAGTACTGTATATTGTTACAGTACAAATTGTACTCAATCTTGAAATAAAGTTTTAAATTATTGAAAGTTAATTTATAAAAGTTTTTCGAAAAATTGTCTACGAATTTTAAATAAGTAAATTTTAATAGTAAAGGATCCGAGGAAATGTGAGCAGAAATAATTGGAAAAGTGACCGGTTTTGATGGGAAATGTGATGCCCATGCTGAGAGATGAGAAGGGTTTCAACATGGCCGGCAAGAGAAATAAAAGATAATCAATCAAATCATTATTCCGTTCAATTTATTTATAAAGAAAACATGAATATAAATTGAAAATAATAATTAATTTGGGTTGATATACATCGAATGTATATAATCGAAGATTTATTCCGACAACAAATAATCTGGTACTCATCTCCGATATGTTACATTTTATAAAAATTTTAAAAAGATATATTCAATATCCTTAAAAAATTAAAATATAACAACGTTTTAATGAATTACAAATCATGTTCCTAACTTAAGGGCCTCGGTGGCTATTTTTAGAAAATATTTGCCAACTTTTTTCAAATTTTTTTATCTTGGCGGTAAACTTTTTGCCACTTGAAAGTTTCGGATAAAAACTTTTTTTAAACAAAAGTTTGGGCAACTTTTTGAGCTTACTTTTATAATAACTGTTTTTTCCGACATAATTTTACTTTATAAATCGTCTTTTGAAAAAACACTCTAAAAACGATTTATTAAGATTTTTTATAAGATTTAATTTTTTTTATTAATTAGGAATCGTTAACACCGACTCATCCACTGTTTAAAATTTTATTTAATTTGTTGTTATACGATTTCTGTCGTCAGAATCAAAAAATTTAAAAAATTTTGAAAGACGAAAAAAAACCCAACTTTTGGGCAGATCGAGGAAAAAATATGTTTTTTTCATGAGTTGAAAATAAAATAAATTTTAAACGTAGATGGGTCCAGCCTACCAATTTGCAATTTCGGTGTTATAAAAGTAAATTAATTTGAATTTTTAAAAGGGCTTAAAATAGACTTCCTCCAAAACGTAGTTTTGGTTCAAATTATGATTAAGAGTATGAAAAAGTGCAAAGACACAAAACGAGAGGACATATTTTGAATAAAATGAAGAAGCATTCTGAACATTTCAGCTGGTGATTCCAGAAAATAAGTTTGAAAATTTGAACAAGAAATGAGAGTTGAAATTTTCAAGAATAGTTTGTAAATATTCGTTGACCAATAGACCCAAAAATGTTCATAATGATTCACTCAAGCAGCATATAAGGGAATATGTGGTAACCTACCTTGGAAAGTTAAATTGGCCATTTTGTAGAGTTTTTTTTTCTCGGTGATTTGAAAAAAAAATAATTAAAAAAAAATTAAACTGAAAATAAGGAAAGTTCATAGTTACCGAACTTTTTCAAAAATATCTCAAAATTTGACAAATTCAAAAAATGAAGTTTGAACTTAAATTTTTAAAATAAAAGCGAATGATACAAAATCAAACTTAACAAAAGTTGTACTGAATTAGCGAAAAAAATTATTTGACGTTATACTTGAGAGGGATATATTCATACAAGAGCACAGTGTAATATTTTCGGATTTTGATCTTTTTATACGGGGGAGCCAATATTGCCAGGCCAAATACGGCCGAATTTGCTAATACCTGCCCGAAATACCCTACACAATTTCAACGATTTTGGAGTCAGTTCCTGCTAGATGCTCCTATGCCGGAAAGAGCCAAATACTCGCCGAAATTGCCGTGGGCTTTTAAGGTTTTTGGAGGCGGACAAATCACTTGAGTGCGTCCTGAATGACGTCATTTTTTAAGAATCGAATTTCCCAAATCTAATTTTTTGAGTTTTCATCATAATGCGTTTTGGTGGAGGGTACGTAATCTAGCACATTTGGGATTTAACTTTATTTGAACCTATTGTAAAACCATTATAAAAATGAAAAAATTTTTCAAAATTGAACGTCAACGCATTTTTTATTTTTGAACGAAAAAAAATTATTTTCTTTTCCCATATCGCCGAAAGTGCTAATATCCCTTAAACACCTTTTGATGATTTGAGAGATGTAGGGTTGGGGAGCCAATCCTAAACTCCTGCGACACCTTCTACCACTCATGAGGCCGCTTTTCTGCTTCTTTTTCAGCCTATCATCTCCAATCATCAAAAAGGTGTTAAAGGGATATTGCCGATTTTTTCCGAAAAAATAACTTTTCCGCGATATTTGAGCCCCCCCTTTATATAAAATTTAGTGATCGTTAATTTTATAAATTGAGAATAAATTCAAAATTGCATATCCCTTATTCACATAACTTTTTGTTAATATCCCGGCCTACTACTTAAAAACACACTTACGTTTTCTAATCAGGGCCGGGATATTAACAAAAGTGTGAATAGGGGATATAACAATCTATTTTTCAAAGGCGGTTGACTGAGTGTTGTTTATCAAACCAAACACAAATGGCAACAGGGATTGATTATGAAAAGAAGGTATGAGGGAGTTAATTGGGCGGTTTCCTCAGCAGTAAGCCAAAAAATGTGAGAAGGATTCAAAAATGGCGTCAAATAAATCAAGCAAATCCCTGCAGACATGTACTAGGGACATAAAAGATAGGGAAGTGGTAGAACTGCACTACCATACAAAATTTAATTTATCAGGTTGAGTTACAATTTTAAATAATCTTTCATCGCACCGGTGATTTCGAGCTCAAGCAGATAGTTGACCACCCCTAAAATAGAAAATGGGGAACGGTAATAAACTTTCAAACAAATTGCATGAGTCCGATGTTTTTTATTACCTTGGTCGCTCATTGATGACTTTTTTTGTGGCTCATTGACGCTCAATTTATTGTTAAAATCCTTCCAAGTTTCGAAGTATTTGATAGAAAAAACGTTTTTTTAAAATTTTTCAAAAATCGAAAATGGAAATTCGAAATGAGTCATGAATCATTTCAATATACAAAAATTTCATCATGACTCAATGATGAAATTTTTGGTATAATTTGAAAATTAGAATCTTTGCGCGGACTCACATTGTTTACTGTTCATTATAAATAATGTGTATTATACATTAAAACATTACATAAGAAATAAACCTAGTCAGCTTGCCAAGGACCTAGATCAAATTTGGCCTGATCAAGGTGACTTCTGAGCACTACTTTAATCGTACTATCGTGGTCGTCACCATAATATGACGAGCCCATTCGTCTTCAAAAGATACGGAGCAGATGGAAAAGTAACATGGTCTGGCTTTTCAATAGATCTCTCAAAGACTAGCAGCGAAATAAATTTCAATTCGAAACTTTATGAGGGAGTCGGAAATTATGGATCAAAACCGAGCAGTCCAGACGACAAAGCAAGGTCTGGTTTTGGTAGGAGAATGTGTTTCTGGTCGTAGCTGAATTTTGCTGTTTTCCAGTATGAACAGTGACGCCACAAAGAGAAAAAGTTTCCGATTTTACCCAAAAGATACATGGGACTAATGCCGTCGGTAAGTACAATTTTTCCAAATCCGTGATTTGTTTCTTATGTGTTGGGCAAGACGATTTGAAATAAAAAAAATCCTCCAAAGAAGTAAAAACGGTGAGAGAAAAATTTTCGGGCAATTTAAGGAGGTCGGTGGATTTGAACAGATTTGCACTTTTAAGAATTTTTTTTTCTCTATGGAAACTTTTGCCACTTTAAAATTTTCGGATAAACCATTTGAAGGGAAGTTGCCATTTAATGAGCATTATTTTCGTTTAAATCTG
Source organism: Oikopleura vanhoeffeni (assembly GCA_004367855.1). NCBI lineage: Eukaryota > Metazoa > Chordata > Appendicularia > Copelata > Oikopleuridae > Oikopleura > Oikopleura vanhoeffeni. The sequence goes on from SCLH01000013.1 coordinate 227,287, forward strand.
AATTATTTTCAGATCGATCATTTTTACTTTATAAATCGTCTTTAAAAAAAACACCAAAAACGCGCGTTTGCTATCAAAGGTGTACTAAATTACAGTTAAAATCTTATTTTTTATTAATCGAAGCCCTAAAAACAGTTTCGACCACAGCTAAAATTTATATAATTAATTTTAATACGATTTCTACGTCAAAATCGAAAATTTAAATTTTTGAAAAACGAAAAAAACTGTTAATTATTTAGCATATCGAAAAAATTTTTTATTTTTCGTGAGTTTAATCTATTAAATTTTACGTGGGGATGGGTCGGCTTACCATTTAGCAAAGTTTGGTGTAATAATTTTTTTAATTAATCATAATTAATAAAAAAGGGCTTGGATGGACTTCTGCCAAACCGAGTTTCGTTGCAAAAATATGAATTCAGAGTATAAACAAGAGCGAAAGAAACAAAAACGAGGAAATATTTGGTTAAAGTTTAAAGTGGGCATTCTCATATTTTCAGCTGATTGATTTCAGAAAAATAAGTTTGAAAAAGTTTTAAACAAGAAATGAGGAAAATTTCAAATATTTCAAATATTTTTGAACCAAAAATCACAAAACCATGTCAATATTGATTTTTCAAATAGCATAGAAAAAAATATTTGGTCACCTAGAGAAAGTTGAAGAAGCCATTGTGAAGATGTTTTTCGTTAATTTGAAAACAAAATTATTGAAAAAAAAATAAAATAAGGCATTTTTTAATAATGTCGAACTCAAATTTTTTAAAAAAGCAATAATTTCAAAAATTCTGTAGATACAAAAAAGCTGCCTGGGCTGAAACATTACTTTGGTGTATATTGAGAAGAATATATTAACTCAGTAAAAAGTTTTTTCATCAAGAGCCATATCCGTATCTGTCTAAATGCCAACCGACCCCCTTGAGGATATGGTGGTTCCTTCATTTTACAGTTGTTTCGTCATAAGAATGCATCAAATTAAATTGTTTATGTTTGAAACACAATAAAAAACCTGAAATGACAACAAAAAATTTTCGAAAATGTTGCGTTTTTTCAAAGTTTTTTCCATCAAATTATGTTTGACCAACTCAAACGTCAAAAATCGGTTGGCGTAAGCCAACTTTCTCTTCAGTGTTTCCCAGCTTTCTTTTGAGCCTTTCTTTCAAAAAATTGTAGCAAATTTTTAAAGAAAAAATTTTTCCACGTGAACTTGAAAATTCATAATTTGAGTTTTTTGGAATCGAAAAATTAAACAAAACGCTCGTAATGAAGTTTCTGTTTGTTTTGAGCTAGCTTCGCAAAGATTTTCCAATAAAAAAGTCCCCAAAACCGGTGCTTTTTGCATATTCTAGAATAAATATAGCAACTTATTCACAAAACGCTCGTATGAAGTTGCATACTATTCTACAGGTTATATAAAATTAAGGTTATCCCAAAATAAAACCTGAGAGTAGAATAGATTTCCTTTTTTTGCTTAGGTCTCGCCTGTCTTGCATTAATGTGTCTGGGAGTGTATCGCATGCAAAAAAGTTTTGACACATGTTTACGCAAGATAAGGCTAGTTCTACAAACTGGTTAATCTGGAATAATATCCTTGTAGCTCTGTTTGGCTAATGTTCATCCGGAATGATGTTCAAATTAGAACCACCATGGCACCATAGGGTTATGGTCCATACCCTTTAAAGGGCTTCAAGTCCTCAATTTATGAGGCATCGTGAAAAAAATTTGGGCACTTAAAAGCGCACGCAAAAATGATTCCCTGTATAAATGGCTTTTTGGAAAAATTATAGGTGCAAAATGAGGTCAAGCACGAAACGGAGAAAAATTTTTGAAAGCACCATAAAAAATGATTACTTATTAAATAAGCTTATTTTGTAGCACATTTTCAAATCATTAAAATATTACTTCCGGTACCGGAATTCAACTTTAACCGTCAGAAATTAGAGTTCGCATGAGCATTGTTGATTTGTTACATGCCTGGAGATCAACTGTTTTTGAAAGGTCCAGATTTCGCATTTTTAAAAATTTTTCATTTCAAATCTTCAATTAAATCCGTAATAAATAGGAACTTTAATAGCTGAATGAAGCGCGGTTCAAAAGTTGTTCAAGTTCAACTTTAATTTTTGAAACTGTTAGAAACTTTCAGGTATTGTGCAAGAAACAATTCAATACTATTTCCACCTTTTTCTCTCATCTTTAACCACTAAAGCTTCAATCTAAAGATCTCCGCGGCGATATCTTGCCATAAGTTTTTCACTGAATTCATTTCCTATATCTTCGTGAAACCAATCATTTTACGATAATGGTTAGGTACATATTTGTATCAAAAGTTTTAATGAGCTTTTTCTAGAATGCAAAACTGCAACGAAACTGAATTTTTTGAATCAACTAAAAATTGTTATTATACAGTGATAAGATTTACTTAAATTTGACTCTTGCATTTAGTTCCCGTAGTGTAATTTGGAGCCATCGTGGCTCGATGGCCCTTGTAAGGGTATCACCGGTCCCTAAATTGACATATTCTCTCTGATAAAATAAGTTACCGAAAAACACGGCTTCAAAGATATTATCAGATTAGCCGAGTTTTGTAGAACTAGCCTTCAACTTGCGAAAAATTTGCCAAAACCTTTTTTGTATGACCACACTCATTCACACATAAGCGGCCACAAGAGCACCTAAAGCCAAAACGGAAAATCTATCTCCTCCCAGGTTTTTATTTTGAAATAAACCCAAATTTCACATAACCTGTATAATTAGTATAACAAACTTTGGAGGTGAAGCTTTGTTGATTAGTGCATATTTATTCTCAAACGTAAAAACCGGTCCAAAATACCGGTTTTTGGACTTTTTTCATCGGAAAATCTATCTTCTCGCTAGGTTTAAATTAAAAATTACTCAATTTTTGCAAAACATAAGCTAAAACAAACAGAAACTTTGTAGGTGGGTTTTGTTGAATTTCCCGGCCCCAAAAAAAAATATAAAATTTTCAAGGTACGTGATCTCGAGAAAAAATGTTCTTCGAATTTTTTCGAAAGTAAGGCTCAAAGAAAGCTGGGAAACACTGAAGAATGGGTTGGTTCGTCAACCGATATTTCAATTTAGTGGTTCAAATTGACACAAACACGTTATTTTTGAACATAATTTGAGAAAATAGCTTAGAAAAAAATCGAAAAAACCCAAAATTTTCGAAAAATTTTGTTATCATTTGGGTTGTTTTATCGTTCAAAACAAAACAATTGATTTGGTGCATTTTTATGACATAATAACTGCAGAAAATGTAGGAACCGGGATACCCTTAAATCGAAATTTAGGACCCTTATTATTCATGTATAAATGACAATTACAATGATCAATCAACTATTTGGATAATTGACGTTTGTGCGTTTTTTTTTCGAAAATTTTTACTGTATTACAGTACTTATTTTGCAAAAACCCCAATGATCACGTGACGTTAATTCAAGGAATAAAGTTGGTAAAAGTAGTACTGTTTGTTTTCAAAAATTACTTAAATCTATTAATTGAAAAAAAGTGAAGTGGTCCCTTTAGAAGTATTTTAGATTATTTTTTCATTACACAAAGTCCAAGACGATCACGTGACCATTCAAATTGGGAAATAAGGTTTTGATTCAAGTAAACCAAATAGTGATAAAATTATGCCGAATAAAACCAAATATTCCCAAAACGTCACGTGATCTATTTTTTAAGAAAATAAGCATTAATTTATGAGCATGATCTTAAACCTTATTTTTTGAATTATTTCGTTAACGTGATTTTATTCGGACTTTGGTGTATGAGAAAAAAGTCTTAAAAACGTTTCGAAGTTTAACCCTGGGATTTTTTTTGACGTAATTTGAGTACTTTTTCAAATTACTGTCTATGCCTTTTTTTTTAAGAAATATCACGGTGGAAGACCCTTTAAAAGAATCGTAACGAATTTATAAAGATTTTTATTGCATCACAGTATGGCCTCGGTTTAAATGGAGCATTTCCTACAGAAGTCAAAACTTTCGAATATTAGATACATAAGATGCGTAGGCGAGAAAGTGAAGAGCAAATCTTTCTTATCACGAGAAAAAAATATCCACACAATGTTAAGAGTCATTTTAACTAAGAATTTTGTAAAAAACATTCAATTTTTTGCAGATTAATACCAAATTGGGCGACGTTTTAATATTTAAATTGAAAATGTCAAATTGACCATAAATTCGTGTTAGTTTGCACTTGTTTGTGAGAATCGGCCGAAAATTAGAGAGTTTTTTTATTTTCATATAACATTTGATGAATTTTTATAAAGTTTTTTGGAAAAATGTTTTTAAGAGGACGGTAGAGAAATTTTTTGAATAATATGATTACCATGAAAAAATATATGTTGAGATCGAATCTTCGGTTTATATGCCTGAATTCAAACGCAAAGCACGGATGGCAAAAAGACAACTAACGGGTTCCCTGAATATTGATAATTTTAATATTATTCTTTAAGTTATGGTAAAGTTTTTCATTTTATCCATTAACCATTATTTGATAATTATTGAGATATTAATTGATTCCGAAAATATTTCTCATTCGAAAAAAAACCTGTAATGAAAATTATTATAATAAATCGAAAGCTCTAACAAAAAAATTATTGTACTAAAAAACCATATAACAGCATGTGGCAATACCTATTCACTTTGTGAAATATCCCGGCCCTAACTACTTAAAACACACTACGTTTCCTAATCAAGGGCCGGGATATTCACAAAACAGGTGGAATAGGGGATATGCTGCATGTCACGCTTTTAACTCCGTTTTACATTTTTTGGCATAATTTGCTATCCGCCAATCAAAAGGGTTTAATCTGGTTCAAACGTAGGTGCTTGCACAAAAACGTGACATGCTGTATCATATATAGGGAACGAAACCGGCAAAAACTAACTTTTGAAATTAGGGGGTTAGCACAAAAACGGGAAAAAACATTAAAGGCGGTACATATTTGAAAAAGGAAAAAATGGACATTTTTTTTGCCGGTATTTTACCGGGTGAAAATACCGGTTTTTAAAATTAAATTGCCGGTTCATATATCTCCGGTGAGCTCGTAGCTAAGCCAATCATGTTAGTCGTAATCTATGGATAAATTTTAACATACATGCCCAAAATCAGCCCGCGCTCGGGCGCGCGGCTACAATTTTTATCAGCCGAAGTCAGAAATTTTTCCTGTCGAAATCTTTTCCGATTTTTTTTTTTCAAAATTTTTATTTAGAAAAACAACCAAATTTTTTTGTGAGTAAGGCTTGGTATCATAAATAAAGTTAAAAAATGAAAAGTATGGCTTAAATATCAATTTAGTTATAAAAAGGGGTTTTGGTAAGCCATTTTCCTGGCCACTAGAGGGCTCAAAAAGTTTTTTTAATGCGCAGAAATCATTTTTCCTTGGGGTATATCACCCTGTAAGGTCAAATAATTTAGTCAAACGGTTAGGTTTAGTCAGAAAGTTTGCCGGTCGCTTCCTAACATAATCATATCTGTATATTTTATAATCTGTATATTTTAAAAAACAATGAAATATTAATTAATTATTGATAATATTTGAGAATTTTGAAAATTTAAATCTTTTAGGCCATTCTAATGAAGAAAAAACCTGCTGTCTCAAATCTTTCAGTTTTCTCGATACCATTTCATGCCACTGTTTGGTATCAATTATTGCTGGTTTGGTAATTGTATCATTTTTATTATAACGTTTTAAACAGAGTCAGTCGCAAAAACGAATCCGTGGCCCTAAATATCATGACACTTCCTTGCACGGAATTTTTTCTTGGTTTTGTATTCTTCATTGGTTTCACAAAAGTTTGGCTTTCTATAACCGTTGTGATTTGGAAAACGTTTTCTTATATAAAAAGCAAAATGCAAATTGTAGCAGAACAAAATTACTTTTACCCGTGTACTCAGCATTAAAATAACCCTGTGGACACTCTGATTTCCAGAAATCATATATAATTCCTTCTAACATACCACGAATTATCTTGTAGAGTCACTCAAGACAACTTGCAATTTGCCAAGTGGCAAGTCGGGTTTTCTTTATTATTTACTGAAATTCTAGAAAATATTTATTTAGGCGGTTCTTGCTAAAGCTGTATAAGGTGGGTTGCAACAAACTTGCTTGACTTAAACTAACAATAGTTTGCAAGATCAATTTGACAATATAATTATTAATCCTTGATACACTCCAAACCTATCGCCCACAATGAAACTCTGAATAAGCTTCCGCGAAAAAAAACTATGATATCTTCTCCTTCGATTTACAAATGATTTATTTAATTTTTTGTGTCAGAACTCCAAGAGCAGCCTGCCAACAATTCATTGGAAGACTTTTTTGTTTAATTGACTTTTGACGCACAATTTTTTTCTTTTGTTCAATTTTGGTAAGAATTTTTTATGACTTTTTGCGTTTTTTACTGTTATAATCCTATTCCCACTTATAGTATCCATCTAGATGAGTTTGTGTTTAAATTCGTATGCAACCAATCTAAATGGATACTTAGGCCTCCCGAGCAGAAATCAGCTACCTCGATAAAAAAGGTCATATAAATGCTGAAAACTTCAGACATTGTGTAGTTGTTTGACGTGAATTTTTTTAAAAATATTTTTTTGTGCGACCACTTGGGGCGCTGTTTTGGGCGATCAAAGTTTCTTTCGAACATTTGTTCCGCTCGATAATTTGACCACCTAAAACTGCGTCACGAGTGGTAAGGAGTCAAAAAAAATTTTGAACCCAAAATTTAAGCGTCCAAAAACTATCCTAGACCGAAATTTTTCAAATTCATTAGGAACTTTTTTAACGGTGCTTCATTTTTTGCTCGGGAGGCCCTATGGATACTCTAAGAGTGGGAATAGATTGCAGAATTTTCGAAAATTTGCTCAATGGATTGTTATATTGCTGGCTCAGGAGTTGACATGACCAAAAAAAATTAAAAATTGAAAAGAGAAGATACTGTTTTTGAGTGCGTGTTTTTGAGGATTGCTTATTAAGGTTCCTGGGCGTGAAAGCTGAGAAGAGGTTTTTTGTGTAGATTCCGGATTTACTACTGAACTCCATGTTTATTGCAAATTTCAGATTTTGATTGGACCATCAGATATCCCTTTATGCACCTTTTGGTTAGATGCGTAGCCATTGAGGGAATTTTGCTATGTCGCAGCTAAAAGGTATATCCGAATCTTTTTGAGATAAAATAATATTTTTTAATTCCTATCACAAAAATTCTGAAATTGTCGAAAAAAATTTGTGAAAGAACTCATAGTGATATTTTGTTTTGGTTTTGCGAGATATAAATATATTGATTTGAAAATAGTAAAAAACTACATTTTTTTTAACAAGCTTTCTGAATTTTATTAATTCATCTTCAGGTAATGTGTTAAAAAAGTAAAATTTAGAAATACTTGCGAAATTCTGCTTCAAAGTTTTTACTTTTAACACAATTACTGAAGAAATGAATTAATATAAATTCGGAAGCTGTTAAAAATGTAGTTTTTACTACTTAAAAATCAACTCATAATAGTTACTCATTTTATTTTTTTCGAAATTCATCGTTTCGACTTCACCAAATGACTATAATTTCCGAACCAGAGTATTATAAAAAAAAATCCACAACGTAACGATAGAGGATGGTGAAAAACTTTAGGAATATAAATTCCATGAAAATTCGTGTTGTAGTGATCTTTACGAACGGGAGCGCTCAGCGGTCTGAAGTTGATCAAATCGCCAGAGTTTGAAGGTAAGACTTGTGTAGAAATTTATGGAAAAAATGCAGTACAAATAGTTAGCAGAAATAGTAGCGAGATATGATAACCCTTGTCACAGTCAAGAATTTTTGTGAATAGAGAATTAAAATATTATTTTTATCTCAAAAAGATTCGAATATACTTAGCTGCGACATAGAAAATTCTCAATGGCTACGCATTCTAACCAAAAGGTGATAAAGGGATATCTGATGGTCCAATCAAAATCGAAATTATAAATAACATGGAGCTTCAGTAGTAAATGAATCTCACACAAAAACTTTCTCAGCTTTCACGCCCAGGAACCTTGAATAAGCATCCTCAAAAACCACTCAAAAAGTATCTTCTCTTTCAATTTTAATTTTTTTTTGTGTCAGACTCCTGAGCAGCAATATCAACAATCCATTTGAGCAAATTTTCGAAATTCTGCATATCCTATTCCCACTTAGAGTATCCATAGGCCTCCCGAGCAAAAAATGAGCACCCGTTAAAAAGTTCCTATGAATTTGAAAATTTCGGATCTAGGATAACTACACAATGTCTGAAGTTTTCAGATTTATATGACCTTTTTATCGGGTAGCTGATTTTTTGCTCGGGAGGCCTAAGTATCCATTTAGATGAGTTGCATACAGAATTAAACACAAACTCATCTAGATGGATACTATAAGTGGGAATAGGATATAACAGTAAAAAACGCAAAAAGTCATAAAAAATTCTTACCAAAATTGAACAAAAGAAAAATTGTGCGTCAAAAGTCAATTAAACAAAAAAAGTCTCCAATGAATTGTTGGCAGTGCTGCTCTGGAGTCTGACACAAAAAATTAAATAAATCATTTGTAAATCGAAGGAGAAGATATCATTTTAGTTTTTTTCGCGGAAGCTTATTCAGAGTTTCATTGTGGGCGTAGGTTGGAGTGTATCAGATAATAATTTATTGTCAAATGATCTTGCAAACTTGTTAGTTTAGTCAAGCAAGTTTGTGCAACCCCACCTTATACAGTTTAGCAAGAAACCGCCTAAATAAATATTTTCTAGAATTCAAGTTAAATAATAAAGAAAACCCCGACTTTGCCAGTGGGCAAATTGCCACCTAGTTGGCTTGAAGTGACTCTACAAGATAACTTCGTGGTATGTAGAAGGAATTATTATATGATTTATGAAATCAGAGTGTCCAGGGTTATTTTTAAATGCTGAGTACACGGGTAAAAGTAATTTTGTCTGCTACCAATTTGCAGTTTTGCTTTTTATATAAGAAAACGTTTTCAAATCACAACGGTTATAGAAAACCTAACTTTGCTGAACCAATGAAGAATACACAAACCAGAAAATTCCGTGCAAGGAAGTGTCATGATATTTAGGGCCACGGATTCGTTTTGGACTGACTCTGTTTAAAACGTATAATAAAAATGATACAATTACCAAACCAGCAATAATTGAATACCAAACAGTGGCATGAAATGGATTGAGAAAACTGAAAAGATTTGAGACAGCAGGTTTTTTCTTCATTAGAATGCCTAAAAGATTTATAAATTTTCAATAATTATCAAATATTATCAATAATTAATTAATATTTCATTGTTTTTTAAAATATACAGATTATAAAATATACAGATATGATATATGATTAGGGGAAGCGGAACGGCAACTGTCTGAATAAAACATGAACGGTCTGACGGTCAATTATTTGAGCCTTACAGGGTGATATACCCCAAGGAAAATGATTCTGGCATTAAAAAATTTTGAGCTCTAGTGGCCAGAAAATGGCTTACCAAAACCCCTTTTTATAACTAAATTGATATTTAAGCAATATTTTTCATTTTAATTATTTTATGAATACCAAGGCTTACTCACACAAAAAATTGTGCGTTTGTTTTTCTAAAATAAAAATTTTGAAAAAAAAAATAGGAAAAGTTTCGACAGGAAAAATTTCGACTTCGGTGATAAAAAATTGATAGCCGCGCGCGAGCGGCGGCTGATTTTTGGCATGGTAATGTTAAAATTATCCATGAGTTACGACTAACATAGTGGCTTAGCTACGAGCTCACCGGAGATATATGAAACCGGCAATTTAAATTTTAAAACCGGTAATTTTCAACCGGTAAAAAATACCGGCAAAAAAATGTCCATTTTTCTTTTCAAATTGTACGCTTTATGTTTTTTCCCGTTTTTGTGCTAAACGCTAATTCAAAAGTTAGTTTTTTGCCCGGTTCGTTCCCTATATATGATATACAGCATGTCACGTTTTTGGCAAGCACCTACGTTTTGACCAGATTAAACCCTTTTGATTGGCGGATAGCAAATTATGCAAAAATGTAAAACGGAAGTAAAAGCGTGACATGCAGCATATCCCCTATTCACACTTTTGTGAATATCCCGGCCCTGATTAGGAAACGTAGTGTGTTTTTAAGTAGTAGGGCCGGAATATTCACAAAAGTGTGAATAGGGGATATGCCACATGCTGTATATGGTTTTTTAGTAACAATAATTTTTTTGTAGAGCTTTCGATTTATTATAATAATTTTCGATACAGGTTTTTTTCGAATGAGAAATATTTCGAATCAATTAATAATCTCAATAATTATCAAATAATGGTTAAATGGATAAATGGAAAACTTTACCATAACTTAAAGAATAAATTAAAATTATCAAATATTCAGGAAAACCCGTAGTGTCTTTTTGCCATCCGTGGCTTTGCGTTTGAATCAAGCATATAACCGAAGATTCATCCTCAACATATATTTTTTCAATGGTAATCATATTATTCAAAAAATTCTCTACAGTCCTCTAAAAACATTTTTCCAAAAAACTTTATAAAAAGTCATCAAATGTTAATATGAAAATAAAAAACTCTCTAATTTTCGCCGATTCTCACAAACAAGTGCATAACTAACACGAATTTAGGGTCAATTTGACATTTTCAAATTTCAAATATTAAACCGTCGCCAATTTGGGTATTAAATCTGCAAAAAAATTGAATGTTTTTTACAAAATTCTCTAGTAAAATGACTCTTAAATTGTTGTGGAATATTTTTTTCTCGTGATAAGAAAGATTTGCTCTCACTTTCTTCGCCTACGCATTCTTATGTAATCAGTATTTCGAAAGTTTTGACTTCTGTAGAAATGCTCCATTTAAACCGGAGGCCATACTGTGATGCAATAAAAATCTTATAAATTCGTTACGATTCTTTTAAAGGGTCTTCCACGTGATATGAGTTCTTTTGAAAAAAAAGGCATAGTACAGTAATTTGAAAAAGTACTCAAATTACGTCAAAAAAATCCCAGGGTTAACTTCGAACGTTTTTAAGACTTTTTTCTCATTACACCAAAGTCCGAATAAAATCACGTAACGAAATAATTCAAAAATAAGGTTTAGATCATGTCATAAATTAATGCTTATTTCTTAAAAAATAAGATCACGTGACGTTTTTGGGAAATATTTGGTGTTTATTCGGCATAATTTTATCACTATTTGTTTACTTGAATCAAAACCTTATTTCCCAATTTGAAGGTCACGTGATCGTCTTTGGACTTTGGTGTAATGAAAAAAATCTTAAAAACTTCTAAAGGACCACTTCACTTTTTTCAATAATAGATTTAAGTAATTTTTGAAAAACAACAGTACTACTTTTACCAACTTTATTCCTTGAATATACAGTCACGTATAGTTCGATTGATCATCTGTATTGTCATTTATACATGATATAAGGGTCCTAAATTTCGATTAAGGGGTTCCCGGTTCCTACATTTTCTGCAGTTATGCTATGTCATAAAAATGCACCAAATCAATTGTTTTGTTTTGAACGGATAAAAACAACCCAAATGATAACAAAAAAAATTTCGAAAATTTGTGTGGTTTTCGATTTTTTTCTAAGTATTTTCTCAAAATTATGTTCAAAAATAACGTTTGTGTCAATTTGACCACTAAAATTAGAAATATCGGTTGACGAAACCAAACCTTCTTCAGTGTTCCCAGCTTTCTTTGAGCCTACTTTCGAAAAAATCGAAGAACATTTTTCGGAAATCACTGACCTTGAAAATTTATATTTTTTTTTGGGGCCGAAATCAGAACACAAACCACCTACAAAGTTTCTGTTTGTTTAGCTAGTTTTGCAAAAATTTGAGTAAATTTTTAAATTAACCTAGGAGAAGATAGATTTTCCATGATGAAAAAGTCCAAAAACCGCGTATTTTGACCGGTTTTTACGTATGAGAATAAATATAGCACTAATCAACAAAAGTCACTCCAAGTTTGTATACTAAATTACAGTCTATGTTGAAATTTGGTTTATTTCAAAATAAAACCTGGGAGGGGAGATATTTCCGTTTTGGCTAGGTGCTCTTGTGCCGCTTATGTGTGAATGGGTGGTCATACAAAAAAGTTTGCAAATTTTTTCGCAAGTTGAAGGCTAGTTCTACAACTGGCTAATCTGAAATAATCCTTTGAAGCCTGTTCGGTATATTTTATCGAATATAGTCAATTTAGGGACCGGGATACCCTTAAAGGCCATCGAGCCACGGATGGCTCCAAATACACTACGGGACTTAAATGAAGAGTCAAATTTTAAGTAAATCTTATCACTGTATAATACAATTTTTGAGTTGATTCAAAAAAATTCAGTTCGTTGAGTTTTGCATTCTAGAAAAGCTCATTAAAACTTTTTGATACAAATTGTACCTAACCATTATCGTAAAATGATTTGGTTTCACGAAGATATAGGAAATTGAAATTCAGTGAAAACTTATGGCAAGAATATCGCCGCGAGATCTAGATTGAGCTTTAGTGGTTAAAGGATTGAGAGAAAAAGGTGGAAATAGTATTTGAATTGTTTTCTGCACAATACCTGAAAGTTTTCTAACAGTTTCAAAAATTAAAGTTGAACTTGAACAACTTTTTTTTTGAAACCGCGCTTCATTCAGCTATTTAATAGTTGCTATTTATACGGATTAATTTGAAGATTTGAAATGAAAAATTTTAAAAATGGAAATCTGACCTTTCAAAAACAGTGATCTCCAGGCATGTAACAAATTCAACAATGCTCATGCGAACTCTTAATTTCTGACCGGTAAAGTTGAATTTCCGGTACCGGAAGTAATATTTTAATGATTTGAAAATGTGCTACAAAATAAGCTTATTAATAAGTAATCATTTTTTATGGTGCTCAAAATTTCTCCGTCGTGCTTGACCTCATTTTGCACCTGTAATTTTTCAAAGCCATTTAATACAGGGAATCATATTTTGCGTGCGCTTTTAAGTGCCCAAAATTTTTTTCACTCTGATGCCTCAATAAATTGGGTACTTGAAGCCCTTTAAAGGGTATGGACCATACCGTATGGTGCACCATGGTGGTTCCTAATTTGACATATTCCCGATGAAACATTAGCCAAACAGAGCTACAAGGATATTATTCAGATTAACCAGTTTGTAGAACTAGCCTTCATCTTGCGTAAACATGTGTCAAAACTTTTTTGCATGCATACACTCCCAGACACATTAGCAAGACAGGGAGACCTAAGCCAAAAAAGGAAATCTATCTACTCTCAGGTTTTATTTTGGAATAAACCTTAATTTTAATATAACCTGTAGAATTAGTATGCAAAACTTCATACGAGCGTTTTTGTGAATAAGTGCTATATTTATTCTAGAATATGCAAAAAGCCACCGGTTTTGGGACTTTTTTTATTGGAAAATCTTTGCGAAAGCTAGCTCAAAACAAACAGAAACTTCATACGAGCGTTTTTGTTTAATTTCGAATCCAAACTCAAAATATGAATTTTCAAAGTCACGTGAAAAATTTTTCTTAAAAAAATTTGCTACAATTTTTTTGAAAGAAGGCTCAAAAGAAAGCTGGGGAAACACTGAAGAGAAAGTTGGCTTACGCCAACCCGATATTTTGACGTTTTAGTGGTCAAACATAATTTTGAGAAAAAAACTTGAAAAAACGCAAAATTTTCGAAAATTTTTTGTTGTCATTCAGGTTTTTTATGTGTTCAAAACATAAACAATTAATTTGATGCATTCTTATGACGAAACAACTGTAAAAAATGAAGGAACCACCATATCCTCAAGGGGGTCGGTGCATTTAGACAGATACGGATATGGGCTCTTGATGAAAAACTTTTTACTGAGTTAATATATTCTTCTCAATATACCACCAAAGTAATGTTTCATAGCCCAGGCAACTTTTGTAACTACAGAATTTTGAAATTATTGCTTTTTAAGAAAATTTTGAGTTCGAACATTATAAAAAAAATGCCTTATTTTATTTTTTTTCAATATTTGTTTCAAATTAACGAAAAACACTCTTCACAATGGCTTCTTCAACTTTTCGCGTAGGTGACCAAATATTTTTTCTATGCTATTTGAAAAATCATATGACATGGTTTTGTGATTTTTGGTCAAAAATATTTGGAAATATTTTGAAAATTTTCCTCATTTCTTGTTTAAAACTTTTCAAACTTATTTTTCTGAAATCATCAGCTGAAAATATTGAGAATGCCCACTTTAACTTTAACCAAATATTTCCTCGTTTTGTTTCTTCGCTCTTGTTTATACTCTGAATCATAATTTTTGCAACGAAACTACGGTTTGGCAGAAGTCCATCGAAGCCCTTTTTTATTAATTATGTATTAATTAAAAAAAATTATTACACCAAAACTTGCTAAATTGGTAAGCCGACCCATCCACCACGTAAAATTTAATAGATTAAACTCACGAAAAATAAAAAATTTTCGATATGCTAAAATAACAGTTTTTTTCGTTTTTTTCAAAAATTTAAATTTTCGATTTTGACGTAGAAATCGTATAAAATTAAATTATATAAATTTTAGCTGGTGGTCGAAACTGTTTTTAGGGCTTCTGATTAATAAAAAATAAATTTAACTGTAATTTAGACACCTTTGATAGCAAACGCGCGTTTTTTGAGTGTTTTTTTAAAAGACGATTTATAAAGTAAAAATGATCGATCTGAAAAAATCAGATTAAACGAAATAAGCTCATAAATGGCAACTTCCCTTCAAAAATGTTTTTATCCGAAAATTTTAAAGTGGCAAAAAGTTTCCCATTAAGAGAAAAAAAATTGTAAAAGTGCAAATCTGTCAAAATCCACCGACCTCCTTAATTGCCGAAAATTTTAGTCTCTCACCGTTTTTACTTCTGAGATTTTTTATTTCAAATCGTCTTGCCCAACACATAAGAAAACAAAATCACGATTTGAAAAATTGTACTTACCGACGGCATAGTCCATGTATCTTTTGGTAAAATCGACAACTTTTTCTCTTTGTGGCGTCACTGTCATAGCGGAAACAGCAAAATCAGCACGACCAGAAACAACATCTCCTACCAAACCAGACCATTGCTTTGTTCCGTCTGACTGCTCGGTTTCTGATCCATAATCCGATCCCTCATAAAGTTCGAATTGAAAATTTATTTCGCTTGCTAGTCTTTTGAGAAGATCTATTGAAAAGCCAGACCATGTTACTTTTCCATCTGCTCCGATATCTTTGAAGACGAATGGCTCGTCTATTATGGTGACGACACGATAAGTACGATTAAAGTAGTGCTCAGAAGTCACCTTGATCAGGCCAAAATTTGGATCTAGGGTTCCTTGGCAAGCCTGACTAGGTTTATTTCTTAATGTAATGTTTTAATGTATAATACACATTATTTATTAATGAACTAGTAACAAGTGAGTCCGCGCAAAGATCTTAATTTTCAAAATTATACCAAAAATTTCATCATGAGTCATGATGAAATTTTTGGTATAATTGAAATGATTCATGACTCATTTCGAATTTCATTTTCGATTTTGAAAAATTAAAAAACGTTTTTTCTATCAAAATACTTCGAAACTTGGAAGGATTTTTTAACAATAATTGAGCGTCAATGAGCCACAAAAAAGTCATCCAATGAGCGACCAGGTAATAAAAAACATCGGCTCATGCAATTTGTTTTTGAAAGTTTATTACCGTTCCCCATTTTCTATTTTAAGGGGGTGGTCAACTCTGCTTGAGCTCGAAATCACCGTGCGATGAAAGATTATTTAAATTGTAAACCTCAACCTGATAAATTAATTCTTGTAATGGTAGGCAGTCTACCACTCCCCTATCTTTATTCCTAGTACATGTCTGCAGGGGATTTGCTTGATTTATTTGACGCCATTTTTGACATCCTTTCTCACCATTTTTTGGGCTTACTGCTGAAGGAAACCGCCCAATTAACTCCCTCATACCTTCTTTCATAATCAATCCCTGTTGCCATTTTGTTTGGTTTGATAAACAACACTCAGTCAACCGCTTTGAAAAATAGATGTTATTCCTATTCACATTTTGTTAATACCCGCCCTGATTAGAAAACGTAGTGTGTTTTTAAGTAGTAGGCCGGGATATTAAAAAATAGTGAATAAGGGATAGCAATTGAATTTATCTCAATTTATAAAATTAACGATCACTAAATTTTATATAAGGGGGGGCTCAATATCGCGGAAAGTTATTTTCGGAAAAAATCGGCAATATCCCTTTAACACCTTTTTGATGATTGAGAGATGATAGGCTGAAAAGAAGAGAAAAGCGGCCTCATGAGTGGTAGAAGGTGTCCAGGAGTTAGGATTGGCTCCCCAACCTACATCTCTCAAATCATCAAAAAGGTGTTAAAGGGATATTAAGCACTTTCGGCGATATGGGAAAAGAAATAATTTTTTTCGTTCAAAAATAAAAAATGCGTGACGTCAAATTTGAAAAGTTTTTTCAATTTTATAATGAGTTTTACAATAGGTTCAAATAAAGTTAAATCCCAAAATGTGTAGAATTACGTACTCCACCAAACGCAATTATATGAAAACTCAAAAAATTAGATTTGGGAAATTCGATCTTAAAAAATGACGTCATTCAGGACGCACTCAAAGTGATTTGTGATAAAAACCTTAAAAGCCCACGCAATTTCGGCGATATTTGCTCTTTCGGCAATAGGAGCACTAGCAGGAACTGACTCAAAAATCGTGAAATTGTGTAGGTTATTTTCGGCGGTATTAGCAAATTCGGCGATATTTGGCCGGCAATATGGCTCCCCCGTGTAAAAGATCAAAAATCCGAAAATATACACTGTGCTCTTGATGAATATATTCCCCTCAATATACCGTCAAAGTAATTTTTCGTAATTCAGACAACTTTTGTTACAGTTGAGTTTTTGTATCATCGCTTTTTTAAAAATTTAGAGTTCAAATTTAAATTTTTGAATTTGTCAAATTTTGAGATATTTTTGGAAAAAGTTCGGTAAACTATGAAACATTTTCCTTATTTTTCAGTTAATTTTTTTTAATTATTTTTTTTTCAAATCACCGAAAAAAACTCTACAAAATGGCCAATTTAACTTTCCAAGTAGGTTACCACATATTCTTTATATGCTCTTTGATGAATCATATGACATTTTTGGGATTATTGGTCGAAACTATTTACAAATATTTTGAAAATTTTCCTCATTTCTTGTTCAAAATTTTCAAACTTATTTTCTGGAATCACCAGCTGAAAATATTCAGAATGCCTTCTTTCATTTTATTCAAATATGTCCTCGTTTTGTTTCTTTGCACTTGTTCATACTCTTAATCATAATTTTTGAACAAAACTACGGTTTGGGAGAAGTCTATTTAAGCCCTTTAAAATTCAGAATTAATTTACTTTATAACACCGAAATTTGCAAATTGGTAGGCGGACCCATCTACCGTTTAAAATTTATTTTATTCAACTCATGAAAAAAAAATATTTTTTTCGATCTGCCAAAAGTTGGGTTTTTTTCGTCTTTTTTCAAAATTTTAAATTTTTGATTCTGACGAAGAAATCGTATAAAAACAAATTAAATAAATTTTAAACAGTGGATGAGTCGGTGTTAACGATTCCTAATTAATAAAAAAATAAATCTTATAAATCTTAATAAATCGTTTTTAGAGTGTTTTTTCAAAAGACGATTTATAAAGTAAAAATTATTGATCGGAAAAAACAGATTATAAAAAGTAAGCTCAAAAGTGCCAACTTTTGTTAAAAAAAGTTTTTATCCGAAACTTTCGAAGTGGCAAAAAGTTTACCGCCAAGATAAAAAAATTGAAAAAAGTGCAAATATTTTAAATAGCACCGAGGCCCTTAAGTTAGAACATGATTTGTAATTCATTAAAACTTTGTCATATTTAATTTTTTAAGGATATTGAAAATATTATCTTTTAAAATTTTATAAAATGTACATATCGGAGATGATACCAGATTATTTGTCGTCGGAATAATCTTCGATATATACATTCGATGTATATCAACCCAAAATTAATTATTAATTTTCAATTTATATCATGTTTTCTTTATAAATAATTGAACGGAATAATGATTGATTGATTACTTTTATTTCTCTTGCGCCATTGAAACCCTTCTCATCTCTCAGCATGCGCATCACATTTCCCATCAAACCGGTCACTTTTCCAATTATTTCTGTCACATTTCCTCGGATTCCTTTACTATAAAAATTTACTTATTAAAATCGGAGACAATTTTTCGAAAAACTTTTATAAATTAACTTTTTCAATAATTTTAAAACTTTATTTCAAAGATTTGAAGTACAATTTGTACTGTACAATATACAGTACTGTATAATTTACAGTAATATGTACGATTTGCCATGTGTTATCTATTAACTAAAATAGAAATTGCGTGAAAAGTTCTCGGTTAACGCTCGAATTACAATATTAAATTGCAGCCGCACAGTTTTCAGGTACACTCAATTGATATTTTTGCAGTGTTTTGCGCGAGCAGTTTTTGCGCTTTAAGGGGGTGGGTGTCGGTTTTTTTTAAGCCCTTTATAAATTAATTTGTGATAAATTAATTCGTTATGAACTAAAAGTTACCCAAGGAATTCGTGGTGGCAATCATTTTTTCAAAACAATCTAGAACAAAATCTAGAATTTTCAAAATTCGAATATTTTTTTGCTTTAACCCGCATAAAATTGCTATTCTACCATGATATGAACATTTTTTTATTAGTGATATGCCCGCTTTAAAACGATGCATGACATTAAAATTATCGAAATGTCTCATCGAATTCTAGAAATTTTCAATTATTTTAACCCTTGGAGGCCCAAAGCCGATTTTTCGGTCCGACTTTGAGCGTCATTACGGAAAAGAAAAGTGCGGAAACTTTATTGTTCTCTAGTCCTCGAGATTTAAGGATAGACTTAAACTATATAGTATGTAATTCACATTTTGCTTTATTAACCTATAGAAAAGTGAAATTTAAAAATTGTGCTTCAACACTACGCAATTTTATTGTGAGCAATGGGAGACGTCAGAACAAAAACAAATAAAGGAAGAGATTAGGATTTGATTTTCTAAAAAGTAACTTCCTCAGAAATCACTGCAATTTCCGGTCTTAATCTACAAGTGTTCCGCAAAACGAACTAACCTACGCAAATTATCGAAATCACTTTAAAGAAATAAAAATTTACTTAGAGCCGCCAGGACTAAAATTGAAAATGCAGCAGTTTCAAAAAATTATTCCTATAAAAGTGAACATTCAGAAGCAACCGCAATTTCTGGTATTTAATCTACAGGGTTTTTGAAAATAGTCCGGAGCCTCCAAGGGTTAAGCAAAAAGTTAAACCAATTCATCGAATTTGACGCTGAGGGGTTCAAAATTTGGATTAGCTTAAGCAGATTTTTGATCAGTTAACTCTCGCTTCAATTTGGTGGTACTTTGTTCCGATTAGACGAACTTTTTTTCGGATTTCTTTTCATTTCCGGTTCACTTTAAATCAATTTTCTAGAATTCTAGAACTTATTTCAAAAATTCCTTCTCATCACTTTTAGCATTATATTTTATCTACCTTAGTCGAAAAAATGGCTTCATTTAACATTCGTTCTAAAAAGATAGAGTTTGAAGCGAAAAAACTGCAAATCGGCGTTAAGTGAGATTCTAGAAGAAAAAAAGTCAAAAAATCGAAAATTCCTTCCATCACATTTTGTTTCTCATTTATTCGCTTACTTTGTGAATTTTGAGACGCTTTGTATGTGGGGTCTAAAGAAGATAGATTTAAAAAAAACGTTTAGTGCTCTAGAATAGACTCACCACTGGTGGTGTGATGTAACAAGGTTGACTTTGAGATGTGTAATCGTTAGCGAACGAGCTAGATTACAAACAGTATCTAGAGTTTTTTACAACTGCCCTAGATTTATCTGAGGCGGTGCTTGAAAGGTACCAAAAAGCGACACCCACCCCCTTAATTTAATATGCAATACCAAGGCCAGCGAAGGCTGGGCTTGTATTGCAGTTAAATCTTTTGCCAATTGACTAAAAGTGCAATACACTGGCCGAGGCAGCCAATAAAAAACCGCGTGGGCGAACAAATTGAGAATTTATTTAAAATTAAATCTTTGCCAAATTGACTAAAATCCAATACACTGGGCGAGCAGCAATAAAAAACGCGTTGGCGACCAAATTGATAATTTATTTAAAATGAAATTTCCAATGGTGACGATTTGCCACTGGCTATGAAAAAACCAAACTTCAGAAAAAAGATATTTCGATTTTAAAACTGAACTGATAGACTCTAACTTTTCGAAGATGACGTTCAAAATGTCGAAACTATTGAATTTTTATTTCTTTCATGATATTTTTCCCATGCTTCCAAAAAAATAGCTTCTCCTGTTTCTAGCCCTTATCATCGCAAAAGATAGGGAAAATTTGGGGATAGGATGGAACATAGCCAAAGTGTATGGCTTTTTGGAAGCCTGACCTTTCCTTACTGGAAGCAAAAAAATAACATATGGTCAACCTGAAATTTTAAGATTTCAAAAAAAGTTTCAAGAATTTTGTCTCGATTATTAAAATTCTTCCTCGGTTATCTCCTCGAAATTTCTTCTCGATTATAAAAATAAATTGAAAATTGGCGCGAGAAGCAATAAGATTTTTGATGTTTTCATTTGATCATGAACACGTGAACCTACGTCATTTCAAAAATAACTCAGACTTCAAACATAACAAATATTAAACGGAAGTAAAGATGATACTTGAAGACTTAAGGCTGATTCTCATATGTCCCTTATGTTGAGAAAATAATTATTAAGGGGGTACCAACAGCATAAAAACCTAAAATAATTCGACTTAAAATGGTCGTAAAATCATTTTTTGGCCTTCTATCAAGCAACTCATTATTACCAATTCCATGGTGTAAATTTGGTCGCCTGGATAACTGGAATCGTTTAATCAATATTTTTTCCACCTGCACTTTCGCTAAATCGAAAACCTTTTGGGAGTGCGCGGTGATTCTATGTGATATTTCTCTTTGTTTCGAACAAACAAATTATTTGTTTTCTCACAAAGAAATCAGAATTGTTTGTTGATTCAATAATTGACGAAAAACGAAAACTTATTTACCTTTTAAACAACCAAAAAAAACCCTAAAGATGACCCAAAAGCAAAAATTTTTAAAATGGTCACTTTCAGTTCTAGAAAGCGCGCACTTTAAGAATTTACGAAAACAATGGAAAATGCGAATTTCAAAATTTTGACCCTTTTTTCTCTAAATTAAAGTTGCGCGCATTCTAGAATGAAAAGTGGAGAGCTTTATTTTAATATTTACTTCTACACAGATTTACTTACAGGTTTGTTCGAGGATGATAAGCAATGCCAAAAAAAAAAAATAAATGAGAACTCAGACCTGTGAGAATTTATGGCGGCACTTGTGTAAATCCATTTGGGAAAGATTCTAGAGTGCTTGAACAATAAAAATTTGGCCTCAGAGTAGTGACTACTGCGTTTCAATAATCTACAAGAATTTTTAAACTCTTTTTGTCGTGTTTATCGAAGGCCAACTGATAGATAATTATACGTTAAAGATTTGTAAAATTTACCAGGTTTAAAATGTCGGTTTACTGGGTGAAATGGCTATTTGTTAGTATAACTTTCACAATCATAAGATGCCCGGGGTTTAGGCTCGATTCTCCAGCATGATGAGATAACTAGCTGTAGTCTCACGCTCGTTTTTGCTGTAAAGACCTTCAAAAACATTCCTTTCATACGTTTGGAACCCCCTTAATCATCTGATTCCTCTGCCCAGATGTGCGCCTCCGCTGCCCGCCCCTAGGCGGCAAAAAGCCTCGACCCGCACCACCCGACTCAGCAAAACGTGCCAGGCAGCGCCACCAGCAGATCATTGTTGATATCGAAAATTTCCCCCGATATCCAATTTTATTGATGATAGGTTAAGAGAATCGTTTCTCAACAGGAATAATCTTTTGTCACAGTTCATAAATCAAATTGTATTCATTTTTATGAAAGTTTAGATTTTGATTTAAACTCTTATAAATGTGGAAAAAAACACTGCTTGTAAATTCTCGTATTAACGCGGACTACAAAAGCGTAAAAAGTACATCCAAATGACAGAATAAATTTTCTCTAATTCGAGTGAGAAACAGATGAAGGGAGCTATCTTCAACACACAAAGTATTGCAGCAGATAATACTGGTGATTTCATATTGTGGATTGCGGGATGCAAGACACACGGTCACGCATTGAAAAATATACAACTATAAATAATAGCACGCTAAAGATTAATATCTATGAGTTCTAATGAATAAATGTTGATGAAAAATTATTTTGACAAAAAAAATAATATTTTTTGTAAAAATTTTTGACTTACGCTATGTTAGGTTGAGACTTAAAATTTTTATTTTCTGCAGATGTGGGAGCAATAACGCTAATCATGTGGCTTTTGATCAGATTTTCCATTTCTACAGATCCAAATTTTTGATTTCCCCAGTTTACTAAAACCCGCATTCTACTTTTATTCACATCTTGAAGCATCGAAGTTGTCTTGTGTAAAAATCGTTCGACAGTTTTACCACTTGTGAATAATATAACAAAAAGGTCACCAGAAAATGAGCCACTTTGCGCGTTTAGTTCATCAAAGCCGTTGTTTATTACTGCAAATGCTTGGGAATCACTTATTCCGAGATCATCCACTTGAACAAAAGCAGCAGTTGATGATTGGTCTCCAAGAAGTTGGAAAAATTCCTGCAAAGTTTCGAATCGATAGCTAAAGAATATCATATTTATACACATACGATAAGTCGGACCGATATAAATTTCTTTACAGAAAATCGTAAGCTATTATTTGTGACATTTTTTCTTGATAATTTTATAAGGTGTTAAATCGGGGTCGTGCTTTCCGTACCCAAATTGGCCAGTCGACTTTTTTTTTCCTCACTATAATTTGCTTTCCGTACCCAAACTGGTCTAAATAAAAAATGTTTTTAAAAAATTGCATTGTAATTAGGGTTTCATGAGTCAGTTTTTGGCCGAGTCAAAGTCCAAATCCAGGAATTTTGAGTACTCCCATCATGTTCCTTGGTTTATTTGGAGTTAAAATTGGTTTATGACATTTCGGAATTTTAACTCCTTGGTGTCTAAAATGGCCAAAATAAAAACCGGTCATCAGATAACCGGCTGTAAAACCGGAAGTTGGCATAGAATTTTTAGTGCGGCCCCATCAGTTTGTTTAAAAGGTCTGAATGAAACATCATGCCAATTTAAAAAAAAATCTAAATCGATTAAAGGGCCCCGGTGCATTTTTACAGATACCGATATGGGCTCTTGATGAAAAACTTTTCACTGGATTGATACATTCTTCCTAATATTCCATCAAAGTGATGACTCATAATCGAGGCAACTTTTGTAACTAGCAAATTTTTGCATTATGGTTTTTCAAGAAAATTTTGAGTTTGAATTTAACTTTGCGAATTCGAGAAATTATGACAAATTTTGGATAAAAGTTTCAAACATAATAACAAAAATGCCTTATTTTTTGTTCAATTTTTTTTTTCAATAGTTGTTTCAAATCAACNNNNAAAAAAACTCTACAAAATGGCTACTTTAACTTTTCGACTTGGTGACCACATATTTTTTATATGCTCTTTGAAAAACCATATGACATGGTTTAGTGATTTTTGGTCAAAAATAATTAGAAATATTTTGAAAATTTTTCTCATTTCTTGTTCAAGAATTTTCAAACTAATTTTTTTGGAATCCTTAGCTGAAAATATTGGGAATGGCTACTTTCACTATATTTAAATATGCTTTTGTTTTGTTTCTTTGCTCCTGTTTATACTCTGAATCATACTTTTTTGAATGAAAATACGGTTTGCGCGAAATAAAGTTAAGCTCTCTTAGTCAAGAATTAGAAAAAATGTATTTTACCGAGACTTGCCCAATTGGTAAGCCGACCTGTCGACCGTTTTAAATTTATTTTATTTAACTCGTGAAAAAAAATTTTTCTCGATGTGCTAAAATTTCGGTTTTTTTCGACTTTTTTCAAAAATTTAAATTTTCGATTTCGACTTTAAAATCGTATGAATTTAAACTTAATAAATTTTCAACGGTCGACAAGACCGTATTTTAGAGCTCCTAATTAATAAAAAATAGAAAATAAATTTTACTGTAATTTAGACACGTAACTTACAAACGCGCGTTTTTTGAGTGTTTTTTCAAAAGACGATTTATAAAGTAAAAATAATCAATTTGAAAAAATTCAGATTATACAAAGTAAGCTGAAAAGTGGCAACTTGTGTTCGAAAAACTTTTTATTCGAAAATTTCGAAGTGGCAAAAAGTTTCCCCTCAAGACAAACAAATTGAAAAAGTGCAAATCTGTCAAAATGCACCGAGGCCCTGAAGGGGGTACCCGACGGAATATTTTGCGCTCATTCTGGGCCAATTTCAGAAGTAACTCAAAAAAATTTTCAAAGCTGTATAAATAATTTCAGACAATTTGGAATTCATTGGTGGTATTTTCAAAGCTCTACCTAAACTAGAAAGTTTTTTCGGAGTTTGAAATCATTCGGGCGATTTAAAAAAAGAGAAAAAATATTTTATTTTGAATAAAATACGAAATAACTTTTATTATTATTTCGACGTACTAAAGTTATCTAGGTGTCAAGAAGGAAATTGTAGGTTTTGAAAACGTGTACGCATATGTATAAAATTAATTAAAGTTAACTTACATTTTTAACTTTCGTCATTTTTTCTCTATTAAAAAATATAAAAATTAGAAAAAAAAGTATTTTACATCTTATTTCGATGAGAGCAAAATTATAACCGATTTTAGTTTTGAAGTTTTTTGGGAAGAATTAAACGTAGGTTGATTGTTTGTCCTTTCAATAACCCACAGGGCAAAAAATCGGTTTCATAGAACCTTAAAATCAAGATTTGTAATTTGTGTTCAGTATCAGCTGCGTTCTGATAGAATTTTGGACAAAAACTATTTGATATCATGTCGGAAAACAGCTTGATATCATCAGATTTGATTATCAGAAACTTATTTGTCTTGATTGAAAAAGTTTTCCATCTGACGCAAATATAACTTTCGCAGCCAGGGGTCGGCACATTCGAAAAAAATTTTGGATCGGATCGGTGGACCCGCCGAAAAAATTGGATCGGATCGGTAGACTCTCCAAAAAAATTGGATCGGATCGGT
>SCLH01000013.1:252584-265388 GCA_004367855.1 Oikopleura vanhoeffeni
GATCGGATCGGTGTAAAAAGTTGTTTTGAGTACACTTTTAACTTTAAACAGCTATATTTCGTCGAAATTAATATAAAATATACCTTTACGGTACTAAATAAATCAAATTGTACTTTATCGCATACATTTGGGAAAATATTTTATCTTATAGAAATACAAAACCGGCGTTTATTCCAGCAAAATAAAATTTGGGCTCTAAAAATTTAACAATTTGAGGTGGAGCTAAATATAAACTTCGAATTTGAAATCAATTTTTAAATTAAACAATCATGATAGTATAGTTAAATCCAGGTTAAAGGACCCCAAGTAATTGAAAAAAACGTGGTTTTTTCAAATGACCACACGACTCGTGTGACACGAGAAGCTTAGGAGCTGAAATATATTTGCAAAATTCACAGAAACTCTAAAAAAATCTTTGAGTTTTTGAGATTTTATGATTATTAAAAAAAACATTACATTTATCGTACTAAATTAATTTTATTTTCACGATAAAAACAAAATCTTGATCGACACTTTAGCTGTCAGGGACCGTCCTTGCGGGAAGGGACAGAAATGAAGTCAACATGATAAAACATCCAGGCTAAAATTTCACAAGGAAAACGGATCCGCGAATAAAAACAACTTAAAATATGCTCAATACAATTTCTCATTTGAGTCACGATAGACTTTTAAAAATTATGAAAAATCGACATTCAATACATTCAAAAAATATAGTGAGATAAGAAATTTCACTAAACCGAAAGTTTTCGGAATTAAAAATACAATAATATTTTCGATAAACAATTTGAAATATTTCTATTCTACAATTTTTCTGCAAAATTTTTTTTCCAGTCGTAGAAAAATACTTAAAAAAATACGAAAATTCTCAAAAAATTGAAGTTTTCATTTGAAAAGCAAGTTTAATTAAACAACTTGATACTACCACATAGTAGGCTTCAGTATATTNATCTCAATAACTGCTCTGTTCTACTCAATACTTTTGTCTGATTCAGTATATCTAATGAAAGAAATCAAGAGATAGTTTTAAATACGTACAAAATATTCATGAAAAAATAACGTTTTTTAGGAAAAAATTGAGAGTTTTCTCGATTCAATGAAATAATTTGATGATTATTACTATATAAATGCAAAAATGGTATGAAAGTATCAGGATCAGGATATTTTTCAAAACATATTATTTTGTCCATACGTTGGTCAAAAATACTTGGAAATATTTTGAAAAGGATATTAATTTCTTGTTCAAGAAGTTTTAAAATTTATTTGTCTGGAATTACAGGCTGAAAATAATAAAAGTGCCACGTTTTTTTTCAAAATATGTCCTCGTTTTGTTTCTCCGCTAATGTTTATACTTTAAATCATAATTTTGCATCGAAAATACGGTCAGGGAGAAATCCATCGTAGCTATATTAAATCAAGAATTTAAGAAAAATTACTCGTCAATTTAATTATTGAGCCTCAAATCGGCCGAAAAACATAACATCCCATGTTTTTAATTTATTTTGTTCAAAAATGGAAAGTTTGAATAAACATTTTTTACAGGCCACTTGAACAACATTATTTTCCTTAGTTTGAAATCAAGTTTGTTTTTTCATTTTCGTCTAGTAATATTTGTTAATATACATCGAATATTATGTAATTTCCTTCAGTTCACAAAATGTTGCATAAATTGACACGCAAAATTTCCTCCAATATGAAACGAAATTTTGCAACACTTATAAATTTTTACCGGTGGGGTTAGCATCCCACGGTTTTATGTTGAAATTTCAAATGATTCAAATTATTTTCAAATCTCTTTAGTTCAAATCATAAAAATTCCATCCGGGAGCTGATCGTGTATGAAAAAATGGATCGGATCGTGGCCTTCAGAAAATTTGATGGAATCGTGTGGCCTGCTGTTGAAAATGGATGGATCCGGTAGGCCCTCCATCGAGGTAAAACATTGCTCGGATGCGAATTTTTCCGATCCAACCCAACCGTCACGACCAATTGTGCTGGACCTGCCTCGAAGGACTGTACAATTATATTTATTTAAGCTGACTCTGGAAGGTTTTATAACATGGCTGCATCGCAGCATGCGATAGTGGAGCGCACCCAGGGTGACAACTAAGAGAGACTACAGTAGTTGATACAAATTCTTTGACCCCCCCCCCTCAGGGTTGTTGACTCACTGAAAAAAACGATCTTCCCGGGGCCCAAAACAAAAAAGTTTTTGGCCACTCGTAGGTGTCAGAAATGAACTTTAAAACGCCATTGTAAGAGCACTAACTTCGATTTTTTAAGCCATAGTAAAACTCCATTTACCAATGATTTTAGAAGTAAGGCGAGTGTCACAAAAAAAATTCGCTAAGCTTTTGAAAATAAAAATTTTCCTTGGCCGACCGAATCAGTTTCGGTCAACCTAAAAGATGTCAATTTTCAAGAGAAAAACACGAAAAACGTCATTGGCTAAAGTTTTACTTTCCGGTTTACTTTTAGATGTGCAACCGGGGTGTAGAATGTTAATGACGTCTGTAAACGTATTTTTCCACCGGCGAAAGAATTATCTTTTTACATTTTTTTTAATTTCATAATTCTTGCCTTTGAATTTGCTGGCTTAAGATTTTCCTCTGCCGTTTATCGTTAATAATTCGCTGGCCGTTAAAACTTAGAAATTTGGCTCTCGGTGCGCTTTCGCTAAGCATGCGTCATGACTACATCAGTAGTGAGTAGGGTCAGTAAACTGACGAATAAACATCAAATTCTTTAACAACTTATGATATAACAGTGCTGAGGGTTTAGTTTCCACAGATAAATTTCTTGTAACTGATCTTAAGGCAATAGAAGTTTTGCTTGTTAAATAGAGTATGCTAACATTAATTTGTCGTTTATTCGACAAATTTTAATCGATATCCAGTATATTTTTTTTTCGTTTGAGTATATACATTGTCAAAATTAACATGATGCTCCCTGGAAAGTTTATTTCAAGTATGCCGATTTCTAATATCTTAGCATTGTATTGGGCTTCTGAAAGTGGATAATTTAAAGCGATCGCCTCATTGGCTACTGGGTCAGGCTGGTAGAAACCTTTCGATGGATGTAGTATGATCAAACAAGCCCCGTAGTAACAGAAAGACGCGTCTAAGGCGGTGTTAATTTCAAACGCCTCCTAATACGGCCTGGAAGCACCGGTTTTCAATCCAGAGCCTACCCCCTGTTTAGCTTGCAAGGAAATCAACAACCACACTGTTTACGATAAGTGATTTCTAATAACCTGATTTTTTGATGGAGAATTCGAAAACCCGACAATTGAAAATTTTGGTCATGAAATTTGGGAAAATTTTCATAAAATCTCGACAGAACGATAAAAAATAAGATTTTAATGAATTTTTCAAAACGGCTGTCAGAAAATATTAGAACAAAATAGCCGATGAATAAAGTTCTAAAGCTGGTGCTATTCTGTTTTTGTGATTTCACAGCTTCAAAAAACACAAAAAGAAGAAAAATTTGGACAAAAAATGCGGAAAAACTGTTCAACGGCTCCGGTTGATTTCTTTTGAAAAATTTAACGAAAGTCAAATCAAAGTTCGGACTCGAATCATTTAGTCCTAATAGTATGTTGACAAAAATGCATTTATTATAATACGTGGCATCATTTATTCTTTGTTTAGCTATACGATAATAAACCCCACAAAAAAAGGTAGGGAAAACAGCTAATGTAATCTTCGTTAGTTAAATTCTGGACTCAAGGTTGCCGAGTCCGATTCGCTAACTTAGTCCCTAAACATGAAAAGAAACTGGATCATAGTTACCTGTTCATTAGTGCGGAAATGACTTCAAGCGATCTCATTATTGTTTTGCGAAAAATATTTATAATTTTTATGACAATGAAACTGCGGAATAATTTTCGAAGTATTTTCGTGAATGGCACCTGTTTTCCAAAAACGGTGAAAGCGGGTCGCCTTCTGAATGTTTTAACCCCGTCAGAGAATTTAAAAATGGAACGAAAATGTGCAATAACATAACATTCATAAAAAATGTCCTGAAAGTGCAAGGCTTTTAACAGGGTTGACCAAGTTGAATCATAGCGTAAATTTGTCATAAGTTTTACGTTCGGGGAGTTAATTTCACAATTGCCTCAACTACATCTGCAATTGGTTCACAAAGTTCTGGAAAAAAGTTTCAGTTTATGGAAATATGTTGGTAGAGATTTCTACCGCTGAAGTAGTGGCGTTTGTGACAAGCGAAGGACATCGAAATTAGATCTGTATGGACATCAGGAAGATTTAAGCTAACAAACATAATGGAGACTTCTGTCGCTTTTTGGTTAAATTTAAATTGATTTTTGCAACTACAGTTTACTTTGTTTTAAAGAAAAGTTACAGTTACTGTACGCCGGTAAGTTGACAGCGAACGGTAAAGAAAGAGACTATCTAAATCAAATTTAACGAAATGTATAAAGCATTAAATCAAGTCGGACCGCCAAGAACCCTATAATGGTATGCTTGTACGTGAATGGGCTGTTTTTCAATCAGCTTCCAGACAAAGTTTTTGTATGATCTGGGCCGAGGTTGGTAAGCGGAAATCGGTCCGCGAAAACCCGATTAGACAGCGTTACTCTTTTATATAAAATGCGATTAATACATGAAAGGAACAAGAAATTATTAGTAGTATGTACACGCGTCAGTTTTACAACTAAAAACAAACAAATTGTACAGTGAAGAATTTTGTGCAGGTATTTTTTTTTTTCGAATGAGATGAAATGAACTTATATTTTGTAAAGTCCTTTTGATCACAGTGGGGCTCTTTGGTAATATCCGGCGCTCATATTAACAAAACACACTAATGCTCTTCGGCTCATCACGGGCCGGATAGCGTTTACAAAACGTGTGATAAGGGAACGCACACAAACCTCAATTTTAAGTCACGAAAAACTAAAAAATTGTATGAAACACATATCTATGACGCAGCAGAGACGCCGAAAATGTTTTCTCTGAAATACCGTCTATTTCTTTATGCTAGTGTTAACCTGATAAAAGCGAGCAAGTGCATGCGCCTTTTTTTCCGAGAATTATCCGTTCAGGGAGTTGAACCGACTGTACGTTTTGTATTGTTGAAAGAAGGTGTTATAAAAAATGTTGATCAAACACTTATTTATATAGTCGCTTAGAGTCGATCATGTAAGTAAATTAATTAGGTGTAGCGTGCTCTCCGATTGATAACTACAAAACCAAGATTATTTTACTTACTTGATCACTCGCTCCAAGAGGTGATAACCAATATATTTTTTCGCTTACAAATTGCAAAAATATATCAGTCCTGGGACACTCTATCTAGGTTATTAATTTGAAGCTAGAGAATAAAAAAAACGAGTAGCGTTGGCCCACGCGGCATCGTTAAAGAAGAGTAAAGGGAATAGCCAGTGAGTTATAAAATGATTAAAGTTGTAAATAAAATGTGAAAAATGAAGATTTTCGTTAACCGCGATA
Organism: Oikopleura vanhoeffeni; assembly: GCA_004367855.1. Taxonomy (NCBI): domain Eukaryota; kingdom Metazoa; phylum Chordata; class Appendicularia; order Copelata; family Oikopleuridae; genus Oikopleura; species Oikopleura vanhoeffeni. The sequence goes on from SCLH01000013.1 coordinate 258,050, forward strand.
AGCCTCGACAAGGCGTGCTGTCTTCATAATTACCAGAGGTCAAGTGATGAGTTTAGATTTTTCGTCCTTAATGCAGGCAAATGGGTAACTGCCCGTCAAGGGTAGTGGATAATAGAACATAATCGCGGAGCAATCGTTCTCCGAGTTTGTCCCTGCAAATGTGGTCCTCGTTGACTTCTAGTGGATTTACCAGGGATACCCGTATATACCGGTCGGGATCAAGCCTCACGATATTGAGGAGAGAGAGATATGATCCTTAATTATATAAAAAAACCAAAATATAATTAATGATTGCGATACACCAGCTAATACACGATTTTGGGACTGTCCTAAGCGATTATTCCGAGAATGGTTGACCAGAGGTAAACGAGAACGGCTTGCGTCTTGACAAACTAGGATATTATGGACAAGAAAGAATATTTTGTTTGATCAAGTCACTCCGGAGGCGGAAATTCAACTGTTCAATAAATTAGTGTAGGTGGACATAGGTTTAGGATTTTTGGTAATATATTATTTTCAAATATTATTTGGTGAAAAAACTTATCCTGTTGGAAAAATATCTTGAAATAAAATGTAATTTTTCAGACTGATCACAGACTTTTTCGTGATTTGACAAATTGTCGAAAATTTGAAAATAAAACTCGAGGTTTAATGTGCCCGAATAGAGTTTACTTTATAAATTGGTGTACCTAAACTGCGGTAACTTCAAGTTTGCTCACAGGTGCCTAAGTTGATAATTCGGAGACAGTTTGTGGGCGTAGGAATTGTATTAGAAATCAAATTAAGGAAATGAATTTGGGGTTCATCACCATGCCGTCAAAACTCAGAATAAAGGAAAATGAATGAAATTTTAACTAACTGAGAATACTCTCGAGTTAATAACCAAGTAAGCTCGGAGGTTACCTTCAATTTAAGAGAAGGGAGTTCATTACACGTAAATCGAGAATAGCAAAAAATGCAGTTTAACCATCAGAGAAACAGGGTTGTGCTTCTCTGAGGCCACTTTTTATTCCAAACAAAGACTCTTGAAAGGGTACTGATGAGTATTGTGAGTGTATGACTGGGAAAATTTTCAAAATATTGATTGGATTATTGGATCGGTTGATTATGCCGTATCATGTGCTAAATGAGAGGCAGAACAATGTCGAGATGCTTGGAGGCCTGATAAAAAATTTCCGGTCGAAATGATCCCAATCACTTTCAGCAAATGTGGAAGTCGATTTTTAGAGGATCACAAAAATATTTAAAATTATCATAAATTTGAAAAATTTCAGAATAAAAATAAATATTTGCATTTGTCTAAAGGATGTTAAAAATAGTCTAACAGTTATTCTATTATTTAAAAAAAAATTATAATTAAAATAAAATAATTGTTGATTGTGAATTGAAGACGAAAAACTTTCTAAATATTAGTTCACATAATACAGAATGTTCCACCTAGACATTTCATGGCTCAAGATAATTTTTACGAAGACATTTCAGTCACAGTTGGGATATCATCGAGGCGCATTGTGAGTTTCATGATAGAGGCCCGATCATATGGCTTTTACAGTTAACTCAACAAGTAGGGCAATGATAAAAACTCGCAACAGATCTCGACAGAGAGGATTGTATCGAAACATATTGTCAAACTATAATCTTCCTCTCTGATGTCGGGCAGTCCGACCGGCACGGGCTGAGTAGTGTGACGGCTACTTCACCGTACAGCTTGATGGCGCGCCCTAGTCCGATGGTGTTAACAAAAAACAAAATAGCCAATTTTTGAAACACTTTTATTTCTGAAGTTTTACTCAATTTTTGAAAAGTTCGCCTCTGGATTATGAAAATTGGTATCAATGGTGCTGTCGGGTTGAATTTGAGCGAGCTTGCCGTGGAGCTAAGAAGACAATACTATTTTTCACGAAACTATTGGCCGCATCTAGAACAAGTTGAATGAGTGGAGCATGTGAGTCAAGTCAGGATTTGGCACAGAAGTTGTTTTTCGCAAATTTTGATTTTTCAAAAATTTTGAACTTTAGGCAAAATTGTCAACCCGAAATAATTGAAATAAGGACAGCTATTTCGTAATTCGTCTGGAATACACTCTGTCCGTGTTTGTTCCAGAATTGGTGTGGAAAGCCACATGTAAAGTAAATTAATATTCAGTGATAATATTCTTCCAGATTTATTCTCTTCAGCGACCGTTTTTACTATTTTTATTGTGTTAATGATTTGTTAATCGTCACCCTATATGGGAGCTTTAAGTTTTTCGAAACTTTTTGACTAAAAAACAGATGGTGAGATTTGGAAGAATACCGGTTCATGAGAATCGTAGATTGGGGGGTGTTGTCCAGAGCAAAATTAAAACGAGGATTACATGCTGGATGTGCTGGAAAATGGGAAAAAAAAAATAACTAATTAGAAATATATCGCCGGCAAGCTATCACATACCAGTTAGAAAAAAACTGATAATGACTCAGTGTGTCCACAGTACCGTTTACCATTTCGCGTTTTGGAAGACAACCATAGGATTTAAAGTTTTTTTAGAAATTGGTCGCGATTTATCGTCCGCGATTGTTTTCAATTTTCTTTTCAAAAACTTCTTGAGAGGTAAGATGAATCAATTTTTTGAGAAAATTGATTTAAGCTATCGTTAAATCTCTTTGTGTCGAAAACCTAAGGTGGATCTTGAATACATCGAGGGTTACTCGGATACGCGGCGTGTTGCATCACCACTAATTCTTCTTAAAGAGTGCATTGTTTAGTGGATTGCAATTAGTGATACGCGCCACCAATCACCCTTTGGCGTCCATAATATCATCACCCTTGCCTATTATTTTAACCCAACGAGTCACTAGACAGATTAGTGGGAAGCGAGACACGCGCATAAAGATTAACCCTCTTTTTCAAGATCCACTTTAAGTTAGGGAAAATGATGATTCATACGTGACCTTTCATCAATATAAGAGCCTTTTTAAGAATCATCAAGAGTGAGGTTGTTTCAGATAGCCAAATGTCTAACCGGTGAAAACACCGCTATTTACAATAGAGAGAGTCACTCTTTGTTTGTAAAGATTAAGACTCATTCAACGTTATAGTAAAAAAAGGTCGAAAGGTTAAATCGTCGTTTTTCATGCCCTTACCAAAGATGCGTGGTTTCAATCGCTTCCCAGTCTTAAACAGAGGTTAAGAAGTGGGTCAGAGAGAAAGTCTTGTCTGTGCCCCTGTGCGGGACACCGAAAAAAAAAAAAAAGGGTTAACAAATAAGTTTTATTTATTATAGACTATCGCACCATTTTTGTTAGAAATGACGAAAGTTTTGTTGGTAATAAAGATTTCATTTTCTTAGATAGAAGAAGCAATACAGGTCCAGCAAAAGATGTTATTCAAACACAATTCAAAATTGAATTGGCTTATGTAAATTCGAAAGCATCCGGCTTGGTGGGTTGCAAAAAATCATGTATTACACATACTGTATGAATCATAGTTATAGAACTGTATAACTATTACAGACCCGTGAACGCTTTAGATTCAAGCACAANTCTTGTTCAAGAAGTTTTAAAATTTATTTGTCTGGAATCACAGGCTGAAAATAATAAAAGTGCCACGTTTTTTTTCAAAATATGTCCTCGTTTTGTTTCTCCGCTAATGTTTATACTTTAAATCATAATTTTGCATCGAAAATACGGTCAGGGAGAAATCCATCGTAGCTATATTAAATCAAGAATTTAAGAAAAATTACTCGTCAATTTAATTATTGAGCCTCAAATCGGCCGAAAAACATAACATCCCATGTTTTTAATTTATTTTGTTCAAAAATGAGCTCCAAATAGGCCGATAAAATGGGATTCAATGTTCATTCTTTAATTTTGTTGAAAAATGAGCCCCAAATCGTCCGAAGGCCGATAAAAAAGGATTTTATGTTATTATTTTTTTCAAAAATAATCTCAAAATCGGTCGTAAGCCGATAAAAGGGGATTCTTTGTTTATAATTGAATTTTGTTGGAAAATGACCCCAAATCGGCCGAAGGCCGATAAAATGGGATTTTATTTTCATCATTTAATTTTGTTGAAAAATGAGCTTAAAATCGGCCGAAGGCCGATAAAGGAGGATATTATATTTATAATTGAATTTTGTTGGAAAATGAGCCCCAAATCGGCCGAAGGCAGATAATTGGGATTTTAAATAAGCTTCAAAAATAAGCTCAAAAAATAAGCTCCGAAAAATAAGCTCAAAATCGGTCGTAAGCCGATAAAAGGAGATTCTTTGTTTTTAATTTAATTTTGTTGAAAAATGAGCTCCAAATCGGCCGAAGGCCGATAAAGGAGGATTTTATATTTATAATCAAATTTTCTTGGATAATGAGCCCCGAATCGGCCAAAGGAGGATATTATATTTATGAATAAATTCAGTTGGAAAATGAGCCCGAAATCGGCCAATAAAACGGAATTTTATGTTTTAAATTAAATTTTTGTAAAAATGAGCTCCAAATCGGCGGAAAGCCGATCAATAGGGATTTTATGTTCATTATTTAATTTTGTTGAAAAATGAGCTCCAAATCGGCAGAAGGCCGATAAAGGAGGTAATTATATTTATAATTAAACTTTGTTTGAAAATTTTTTTTATTTTTGAAATACTTGGAAAAAAATTGAAAATCTGAAACTTAAAATTTTTTTCATCGAACCGTACCTAGTCGCACCCATAGACACATTTTTATGAGTCAAGCAGTTCACAATCTTCTGTTAAAAAATAAATAAGCCTCCATGGAGCTATATTAAAAGGTTAAATACTCGGAAAACCGTCATTTTTTGCCAATTTTGGCTGTTTTTCAAGTTAATATTAATTTGTAAGGAAAAATATTGAGTTTTGAAAGAAAAATANGCTCCCTTGAAATGCACATAATCCCTTTTAACCACTTGAAATGCCTGTTTTTTCTGAAAAAGACTTTCACTCCTTAAAATGCATAATTTATTTCTGCACAGTATGCAATCTACTTTTTACGTACAAATGTTTCTTTAATTATCTCTACCGATCATCACCTGGCAAGATGATATTTCCGATCGTTTTTGGTGCGTAAAAGACTTTATTTGTTTAATTGTCAGTATGGGACTCAAAAATACTGCATATAAGGTCTGCTTTCGTATAAAAATTTATAAATAAAAATGACGAGAAAATACTTAAAGCGTAATAGTTTGACATAAGCACAAAAAAAAATATATGATTTTTATATACAGCGGTCGAAAAAAACGAAGTCTTATTTGGCTACTTATTTTTCTGAAAAATTCGGTACACAAATACAGAGACAAGTTATTGCTAGAATTATTGGTACTCCAGAAACCTTCAGAAAGCGATTTGTGACGCTGTCAAAATTACAGTACTGAATTATGAAAACATATTGATGATTTGAAAAATGGAAACTTTAAGATGAAATTCAAAATATGCATTTTTCTAGAAACTGGTTTTCACGATTTTATATCAAATACAAGCTTATTCACGGATCTAAATTGTTTATTCGAAAAGGTAATATTTTATTGAAACAAAAAAGACTTTTAACTGGTAAAATGTCCAAATATCCACTGTCACAGCGCTTTAATTTTGAGTTAGGCCCAGAAACACAAGATGTAGAAATAATTAAAGTATCTGCGTCAAAAACAAACTTCAAATGCCAATAACGCATTTTTTCAAAAAAACAAACGATTCTAATTCATAGATTTCTAAAATCTCGCATTCAATTGCCTTATTTTAATAAGTTGACCTTTATTTAAACTTCTAAACATCATTAATTTATTAGCACCGACTTCCACTATATTCTGTTACAGAATTTCTGTACCTTAATTTATGAATAAAGACCGCTTAATTGTTTTCTCAACATTTATTCGTATTAATAAATTTCTAGAAAATTTAAATTTGAATTTGTAAGTCTTTGAAACTAGAATTCAGCAAACCACAATTCGTATTTTGTGTAGAATTATGCAAAGAATCGAAAAAACATAAAAATATCAAGAAAAAAACAATTTTTCTCCAGAAAAAAGGCATGCCCCCTTGAAATGCGCATAATCCCCTTTGCTCCCTTGAAATGCCTATTTTTTTTGGATTTGTTTTGCATTTCAAGGGGTAAGGGAGTCCCTTATAGGGACTGTATATGACAAATCTAACCCGAGTGGTCGATTTGGGCCGAAAATCGATTGGTGGACGTGCTAGTTATGACTCATAAGTTATGAGTCATAAGTTATGAGTGTTCTGAAACGGGATGAGTTTTTAATCCCGGTCCCGAGTCATCTTTTTTTCAATCCCGATCCCGACCTGATTTTTCTATTCTCAAACAAAATTCCGAAACATTTTTTTTGTATTTCATGAGAAGTTTTCAATTATAAACTTGCTTGTTAAAGAAAATTTGTTAAGAAAATTTTCCGATTTGAAGTTTGAAAAACATTTGTACAGCTCTTGGAACATTATTTCTTAGTTTGAAATCAATTTGTTTCTTAATTTTTGTTAGTAATTTGTTAAACATGCAATATTTTTTAATTTTTTTTCAGTTCAAATATTGAAATTAAAACTAAACATTTCGCTTCAAATAAAACAAATTTGCTAACAATTTTAAATTTACCGTTTATTTACTTTTTCCATTTCAATTTTCAATGATTCAAAAATTTTCAAATCTTAGCTCAAATCAGTAAAAATTTATCCAAGCGATTTCAAATTGGAAAAAAGAAGATTGGCACTGTTCCAAATTTTTTTGAAGCTTCAAATCGACATTTTTCTAAGAATATATGATCAATCGTCAGTTAAAACTTCCGGTTCTTTTAAGGGTACTTTCAAGTCTTTACGATGAACTTGAAATTGACCTTGAACTTTGACCGCTTATTAAAGGTCGACCACATGGTCGTCGACCCTAATCCTTTTAAACGGTTTCCTAAAAAACGCTTAATTTTCACTTGCCAAAAAAATTAGCACTTTAGCTCTCCATACGGGGTCGCTAAAACTCTTTCTTGCACCCCTTGTAAAATCTCAAAAATTTGACCTTAAATTCTGTACGCACTCATCGTACACTATTGTACGAGATTGACCTTTTTCGACCCACGAAGTGTCTGTAGAATTTTAAGGGTATCCCGGTTCCTACATTTTCTGCAGTTATTATGTCATAAAAATGCACCAAATCAATTGTTTATGTTTTGAACGCATAAAACAACCCAAATGACAACAAAAAATTTTTCGAAAATTTTGCGTTTTTTCGATTTTTTTCTAAGTATTTTTCTCAAAATTATGTTCAAAAATAACGTTTCTGTCAATTTGACCACTAAAACTTCAAAATATCGGGTTGACGTAAGCCAACTTTCTCTTGAGTGTTTCCTCAGCTTT
>SCLH01000014.1:0-13709 GCA_004367855.1 Oikopleura vanhoeffeni
AAAAAAGAAGAGATAAAGGCCTTTTATTTGTTTTTTTTTTGGGGGGAAAAAAAAAAAAAAAAAAAAGGCCTTTTTTTTTTTTGTTAGAAAATTAAAAAGAAAAATAACTAAAACCCGAAAAAATTTTTTTCTTTGAAAAAATAGGCGGAAAAGAAGAAAAGCTTTTTGAAAAAACCCCCCCCCGTTGTATCAAGAATAACTGAAAAGTCTGAAAATGGGAATTGCGAAGAGTTTGTTCCCTTAACGTTAAAAAAGTTTTTTTGGATCCACCATAGCCCTATTAAAAGCCAAGAAAACCGCAAATCTTAAAACAAAAAACAGCACAATCAAAAGCGACAACCACCTAAAGTAGGGCGACTTGAAGCCCTCATTACGGATAAACTACATGCATAAAAGCCGTGAATTTAAATCTTATTCTTTGTAAAGAAGCCCACCTAGCGAGGTATCCAACAGATTTCAAAATTTTCCATCTAAATGGCCCGAAACGAACACAAAGATGCTTGACTCACTACTCTCATTGAAAACAGAAAATATTTCAAAACACCATTACTTCTCCTATCGCAAAACTCATTAAGAAGACCTGCCTTCAAACATTTTTTTTAATTCAATCTACTTTTCCTTTCCCTCATAAATAACGATAGCTCTTGATGAGCAAAAAACGCCAAAAAAAAACCTTGCAAAGTTGTAAAAAAATAATGTTTGGAGAAGAACAAATGTATCCGGTAACACCGAAAAACCACATTTCAGAAAAAAATTAAAAATGTCTCAATTAGACCAAAAACTCAATTAAAAAAATACATCAGATTTGTAAATTTTTAAAAAAATTTTGTCGAAACTGGAGCAGCAAAAATTTGGTATCACTTACTTGCCATCGAAAAATAGATAACAAAATCATTTCTTCTCTATCTCACAATCGACCTTGCTTCACAATTTTTTTAAGTTTTTTAATCTAACTTTGTTGTCTCATAAAAACGATTCAGACTTTTTAACACATTTTCCAAGCAAAGTTTTCTGAAAACCTGCTCAGAAAATAATTAATTTTCTTCAAATACGTAAACAACTCTTAAGGAAGTTGCCAGCAAATTCAAGCAGCAATACTGATACCTCAACCACGCTCATAAAAATGTTTATTAGGGCGTCTATAAAAGTAACTGCAAGCCCACTTCCTCATTCTTCCTCATAATTTTACTGTAATTCTGCAATTTAACTTCGAAATATAAATCCATCTCCGAGCGTAGAAAATTAAAAAAATTTTGCCCTTTAGTGGTCAAAACACGTGAAATCTAACCAACTAGTGTTTTTGACCACTAAAGGCCACTTTTTTTAAATTTCACCGCTCGGAGATGCAATTATATTTGAAAGTAAATGCAAATAAAAGTAAAAAATGAAGAAAATGAATAAGGATAGGCCTCGAGCTCTGAACGTACGGCAACTTCCTAAGAGTTCGTACACGTATTGGAAAAAATAATATTTCTGAAGCCAATTCCAGAAACTTGCTTGAAAATGTAAAAAATGACAAACTATCGCCTCAAACCTTAAGAAGTGAAGTCTGTTGTTTCATTATCAACATATATTTTCATATAACAAAAATGCAGCAATCAAGCAGAAGAAATCGAATAAACGAATGTTCCACTTCTGACATTGACCGATGCAGAATAATTTCAATCTCGACAAATTCATCTTATACAGATAGTAATTATAATCAATAAATTTCCATAATGCAAATAACAGATCACTGTTAATTATCATCAGAGATTTTTTAAAACATCAATATTAGGTACTTACTGCAACCAAAGATAATCATTTTTTCTAAATAATCAACAATTATTACAGACAAACTAGTGGAACGCCACTTTTCTGATAAATAATACTTTGATTCAAATATGCAGCAAAAACGAATATTTTTTAAATCGCGACTGATCGCCCAGATTTAAGCAAAATACGCAATAATGGTTATTACTTGTCCGAGGTCAATTCAGGTATCACATTAGTATAATCTCTCACTGCTCCAGTGGATATTTTTAACCTGCCCCGAGCACTAAAGCATCTTGACAATATTCAAGAGAAAAATTCCCCCCGAGATAATGCGATGAAAAAATATATGTTGAAAAAAAAAATAGATTTGTTCATTTTTCGAAAACTGTAAAAATAATACACTTTAATTGATATTTTATAATATAAACTTGTTGGCGTAAAGTTTAAGTTGAAGTTTGTCGATCTAATTTGAAAAAATATGAAAGTAGACTTATCAAGCCAATGTTGAAACATGTTAAGTTTAATACTTTAATTTTAATCAGTCAGGATAACATAGACGGTGTAATTTTACTCATTTAATGAATTGATAATTAATAACTTCTTAGAAAATTGAGAAGAAATCAATAGATAAATTCCAATATTTTCAAAACCAGAAAGCCTCTTGAATAAAAGAAGAAGCGTTTGTATTAAATTAACGAATTGACAATTAAAACACTAATTTTCTCTAGGTAGAACAAGAATTTTCAAAGTGTTTTTCAATATAACTATAATATTACTATCTAATGAATTAAAACATGATATCAACATAATCCTCTGGCAGACCATGTCCAATGTAAAGAAATGTAAAAGTCTTTTGATGTCCGTGTTACTCGGAAAACGTCATATATTGACAACGAAATACCTCGACACCTTTCTTGGACACCTTTTCTGGACATCTTTTGGACACCTTTGGACATCTTTTAGACACCTTCTCTGGACATCTTTTTTCAGACACCTTTTCCGGACATTTTTTTTGGACACTTTTGGACATCTTTTAAGACACCTTTTCTGACATTCTTTTTTTGGAACACCTTTTTTGACACCTTTTTTTGGACACTTTTTTGGGGGACAACTTTTTGGACACCTTTTTTGGGACACTTTTTTTGACACCTTTTTTGGACACCTTTTTGACACCTTTTTTTTTGACACCTTTTTTTTGGAAGCACCTTTTTTTGGACACCTTTTTTTTGACACCGTGTTTTTTGGCACACCTTTTGGACCACCTTTTGGACACCTTTTTTTTGGACACCTTTTTTTGAACACCTTTTGGAACAACCTTTTTTTGGACCCCTTTTTTGGAACACCTTTTTTTGGACACCTTTTGGACACTTTTTTGACACCTTTTTTGGACACGCTTTTTTTGACACCTTTTTGACACCTTTTTTTGGACACCTTTTTTTGACACCTTTTTGAAACCTTGTTTTTGAACACCTTTTTTGGACACTTTTCTTTTTGAACACATTTTTTTGGACACCTTTGGAACCTTTCTGAATAAATTTTTTGTGACAAATTTTTTCACAGTATTTGACAATTTTTTGACACTTGTTTTTCTGAACAAAATTTTATTGACAAATTTTTCTTGCAGAGTTTTTTGAAAACAATTTTGACTCGTTTTTTGATTATATATATTTTTTAAAAATAAAAAAAACAAAACAAAAAATTTTAAAAAAAACCCTTTTCCCCCGGCGAAGCGAAGTTAAATATGGTTGTATATTTTTTTTTCATTTTTCGAGACATAGTACTTCGAGAACATCGCATTTGGAGACTATGTCATCTTGGAGAGACATTAGTCATCTTGGAGAACATAGTTTAATCTTCGAAAACATAGTCCCTTTCAAAAACATATCACTTTGGTCGCTATAGTGGCAGGGGTTTTTAACAAAAAATTTTTTAACAAAAAAAGTTTTTAACAAAAAAAGTTTTTAACAACATTTTTTTAACAAAACATTTTAAGCAAAACTTTTTTAACAAAAAAGCATTTTTAACAAAAGGTTTTTTACAAAAAACAAATGCATTTTTAACCAAAACCATTTAATAACAAAAAACAATTTAAATAACAAAAAAAAACATTTTTTTAACAAACAAACATTTTTTAACAAAACAAACATTTTTAAACAAAACAAAACATTTATAACAAAAAAAACATTTATAACACAAAAAAAAACATTTTTAAACAAAAAAAAAACTTTAACAAAAAAAACATTTTTTAACAAAAAAATCATTTTTTAAAAAAAAAATTCATTTTTAACGAAAAAAAATCATTTTTTTAACAAAAAAATCATGTTTTTAACAACAAAAATCCAATTTTAACAAAAAAATATTTTTAACAAAAAAAACATATGTTTCCCGATACTAAAATTTTGAACTTTTAAGAGGTTTTTGCGTTATTTTTACACGTTCAATAATTAAGATGAGAAAGACGTCAACATGTGAGGACTCAGAAAGTAAGATTAAACAAGTTCGCGCAAAATATTATCAGCAGCGCCAAAATCTCAGAATTCTACATTTAAATCAAATTTTAAAATCAACATGTGCGCTGTTTATTTTAGCATCGACGGGAAAGTGAAGCAAAATGGTAAAATTGTTTCAAGAACAGAATTAAAGTGAAAAGAGCATCTGATTATGAGTCACTGAGAGCAATAGCGAGAAATTGTGGCGAGTCGATTTTTTAAAAAAGGCCCCCAATTAGAATAGTGTAAAAATCAGTGTTTTTTGTCGCTTCAGATCCGGTCCCTAAGGTTCTGATAAAGAATGCCCTCTGTTTTACGGCGTTCATTGTAGACTGAAGCTTTTCGCAGTACTCTAAGTGTTGCTGAAAAGGTTAAGCCTTAGTTGTCACGAACGTCGCTAGAGCAGAGCAAACACGCAGGCTCAAAATTTATTTGCTGTTCATAGAAAAATAACGGTATAGTGTACACATCTGCATGGCAAAACTTCTCGAAAGTCTATGGTTATTGGTTAAAAAAATATGGTCGTGTGTTCCTGCGGAACACACCCTATTTTTTTAACCCTAACCTAGCCTTTCGCCAAGAAACAGCTTGCGTCGTTCTATACCGTGTACACTGGACACGAGTTTACCTAACCCTAGTTCTAATACTTCAAAGATAGGAGTATCAGTACACATAAAATTATAGTAGTAACACTCGGGGCATGGGCAAAACTTTTGTCAACAAAAACTAGGGTTGGTGCAAAAAAGACAAGGGTTCCTACGGAACCTAATCTTCTCATCCCAACCCTATTTTTTTTTTCCTGACAAAGACGTTCGCACGGCTCATCCCGTGTAATACGGCACGAGTTCAAATTTTGTTAAAAATGTTTTCCCCATTCTGTACTTTATAATAAGCATAATTAAGATTTTTTCAAAACACTAATAATGCAACCGAGATATATTTTTCATATTTTGTTGAGGATTTTTTACCTTCCAACAATTGTGTTCTTTTTTGCAAACTCAAATGTTTTTTTTCGCTAGAAAATGTTTTTTTTGTGAATAATGTTTTTTTGTTAAAAAATTATTTTTTGTTAAAAAATGTATTTTTGTTCAAATAATGTGTTTTTTGTTAAAAAATTTTTTTTTGTTAAAAAAATGTTTTTCTGTTAAAAAATTGTTTATTGTAAAAAAATGTTTTTTTTGTTATAAAAATAATGTTTGTTTGTAAAAAATGTTTTCTTTGTTAAAAAATTTCTTTTTGTTAAAAATGTTTTGTAAAAAATGTTTTATTGTAAAAAAAATGTTTTTTGTTAAAAAATGTTTTTTGTTAAAGAAATGTGTTTTTTGTTAAAAAATGTTTTGGTTAGAAAATGTTTTGTTAATAAATTTTTGTTAATAAATGTTTTCCCGATATAGTCGCATGCTTCGCGATATAATACTTTTCGCATAGACTGAGGAGTCTAGAACATTGTGACACTAAAGTGAACTCTAGGCTTCTGACTTACGCAAAGTCGATGTTGTTCAAATCCAAATTTTTATTATTTACTAATTTGAAAAATTATGTGCAGCATAAAAATACTACTAGTAATATTAATTTTTTGAAATATCCAAGAAAATGCAAAAACGTACTTGATACCGCAATAGCCAGAGAACAGTCAACAAGTGTCCAGAACTTCCTGATATCAATACGTTCTGGAAATGTAGCTCTTCACTCATATCAAGATGCTGCCGAGATCGCCAACCTGGAGCAAATCACTCAAAATAAAGCTTAAAAATTGAAACTGCTTCTGTCAATTTAATACGCTGCTTAAAATCATAAATTATCACGGGCGGCTTTTTCTCGGTGACCTATAATTTTGTCTTCGTTTATGGCATGTATCAGAACTTTTTATCTCAATTTTAGTAATATAAGTTCAAAAATCATTTCAAATAAAGTTAATTTATGTTTTTAAAGTTGAAATTTTTGAATTGAAGTTAACATGTGAAAAAAAACGATTCGGGAAAAATGAAACTAATCGCAAAACGAAAAAATAGAACGCTTTTTCTAAGTGTATTATAACAAAAGAATTTAAATACAGATGAATTTTTCTAAAGTAATTAGTATCGAAAAAAATAGAACGGTTTTTCTAAAGTTAAATATAACAAAAAATAAGGAGATGTTTCAAAAGTTAATTATATCAAAAAACAAGAAAACACGAAAAATACTATATCCATTTGGATATAATACACTTTAAAAAGTGTGACTATGTTCGAAACGAAAATGATAAATATATATATTATATATTTAAACATTTCGTCAACATAGGTCAACTTTTAAAGTGTATTATACAAATGATATACGATTTTCGTGGTTTCTTGTTTTTTTTTGATATAATTAAGCTTTTGAAACATCATCCTATTTTTGATATAATTAACTCTAGAAAAATCGGTCTGAAATTTTTGATATAATTACTTTCAGAAAAATCATCTTATTAAATATCTTTGATATAATACACTTTAAAAAATCGTCCTATTTTCATTTTACGATTAGTCATTTTCCGATCGTTTTTTACAATTTTAACTTCAATCAAAAATTTCAAACTAAAAAACATAAATTCAACTTTAATTGAAAACGATTTGAACTAACTTAAACTAAAATTGAGATAAGAAAGTTCTGATACAATGCCATAAACGAAAGACGAAAATTATAGGCAGCCGAGAAAAGACAGCGTGATAATTTATGATTTAAAGCAGCTTAAATGAAGAAGCAGTTTCAATTTTTTAAGCTTTATTTTGAGTTTGATAATCTAATCATTCTTTTTGCGCTAGCATAAAGCGTCAGCAGTGCGGGTGGGCCCAAGGCTTTTTTCAAAAATAAACATAAAGTCCGAAATTTTAACAAAAGTTTGGCGGTAGCTAGACAAGAAAAAATCGAAATTTTTTTATTTTAACTCAGGGCGAGGTGTCCAAAACCACTTCTTTGTCCCTCATCGTTAGAATCATGGCGAATTTTTTTTTTCTGATCATGTGACTACTATTAAACACGCAAGACGCTTCGAATTTGAAATCTCAGAATTCGGAGCACTTGAAAACTTCACCTCTTAATGACCGGTCAAAGTTCAGGGTCAATTCAGGGTCCTCGTCTTTGCCTCGACAGTACCACGGGAAAAATGATCTTGGGTCGACTTCTGGCAAACAATATAGCAACATAGGGTCAGATCTGACCAGAAAAGTCCATCTTCAGCTTTAATTCTCAAAAGTTTTGCCTGTACCGCTGTTATATTCAAAAATGACCCATGGTTGCTAATATTTTCTATTTTTAAAATGGTCGACCCCAATGAAATTTTTTGATGTACTTTCGACCTCAATATGATGACCTTGAAATTGACTCTCACTCTTGTTCGCGATCAATTCAAGGTCCTCACATTAGGTCGTAAGTACCATCAAATGAAATCCTGGGGTCGACTTTTCTAGTGAAAATATTAGCAACTTCTGGGTCAATTATTATCAGCAAACGTCGCTAGAAAGCCAACCCTCTAATTAGGTTCTGCTCACAGATTAAATAAAATCACTGACGACTTGATCACAGTGGTGTAGCACCGGGAAATGTAGATGACCAAAACTCGATTATTTGAAATCAATGATTTATGGTACTCAAAAGATCGCAAGCATCGACTTGTTTGAAACGTAATTAGCAACTATGGGTCTAAGAGACCACCAGGTGGTGCTACGAGACGTCCGATTTGTGTGTAAACAGCAGCATGTATTCAAGCATTTACATCAAATCTCATTAATACAAAAATTAATGAAAGTAACGCATTCAGATAGAAATTATTAAAAATCAATTAGATAATTTTTTTTGGAAATTTTTTTTCAAAATTTGCCGATCGCTGATTTGTTGAACAAATAAAAATGGTCAAAAGTCATTTTTGACGCCGCATGAAATCGCATGATTAACTTATGACAAAGAAAACATATTTTTAAATTTTTTTTATAAATCGAAATGGTTGTTAAGGGTAATCAAAAATGACGAAAATGTCAATTTTAGCATGACCAAACATTTTAATAAGAATTTGAGGACATGTCAATATGAGAACAGAATGAGAACAAATGAGAAAAAAATAAGAAACACTCATTTTAAGTTGACCAAAATATATGAAAGATTCGAACGCCCCCACCTCCTTAATTTAAAGCAGCTTCAAAAACATTTTACAATCTCAAAAAATTTTAAGCTGCATCTCTAAAACCGTTCTGAAACTTAATAGCATTTTTTGACATAAATATAAGAAACATTTTTGTCTATCCGATTAAGCTTACTTAAATAGCAAGGAGTGTATAAAAAAATAAATTGACATGACCAAGTCGTTTTTTACAGCTTTTATTAGTAACATCTGATATTTTGATCACTTACACAAAAACAATTGTCGATTTTTGCTGAGGCAAAAAACATCCTTCACCCGCCTAGACTCATAAAGCCATAAAGTGCTTCATTTTTTGAAGACCGGAAAGGACACCCCAAATAAACGAAATGGGAAGTTAAGTTCAAATTGGCCATACGAGTTAGCAGATTAATTTATGAAAAATGATAGAAATTTTTTTTTGGTATGAGCAGTTCGAAATATATTTTAATCTACTTTGTTTGGGATTTCTCGAAATTTTTTTTATCAGCTACTCACAATTTATTTTAAAACAACAAGGTCTTAAATACTCAGTTTTTAGGAATTGTCTTGACACATCGCTGAAAAAAATATAAATGTTTCTACTAAATGTTAGAACTTTCTTATTTCTTTTTGTTGAAACAGAGACATTGCTAATGAAAAAAGCGGGCGGAATATAAGCGCAGACCATATTGTTTACCACTAATTCAATCATATCAGAGGTGAGAATTATCCGTTTCATAGACGACCCCGATAAGGTATTTTTTGAAATCGGAGACCAGGTTAAGGCACATAAGGTTTCACTTAATTTTAATTTTACTAGCAGTCTCATTATAAAAACGTATGGTTTTCTGTAGAAAAATTTCGAGTAACTTCACTTTTCCAGCAGCGGAAAGAAATGATGAATTTTTTGAATTGTCTTAATATAATTAATTAAAATTCAGTCTATCTTTATCTCAATGATTTTCAAACAATTAATTTCCCTCACCCTAAGCCTTCCCATAATATGACTCAAAACTCAGCCAAAAAAGTGCTCTCATGCTCTGGGGATATCATACCTATGATCGAGGGGTTACGTGTTCATAACTTTTTAGCGCCACATTTAAACAAAATTTCCAACTATCAAATTGTTTTTTCTTCCAATACTCTAATTCCGTCCAAAAACCTGAAGGCTCTACGACATCATTTGAGTTTTGTCAAAATAAGATGAAAGATTATAACGCCCACACCCTAATTAATAAATTTTTGAAAAAATTCTATAAATCTCAAAAAATTTCTAGTTTTTAATGTCTATGTTCTTGACTTGTACATTTCAAAATAAATCAGTAAAACTTGTTTTTCGACCGCCTTAAGAGTTTCTTAAAGGTCGAAGAATTGAAAGTGCTTCAAATTTTTGAGATTTTCACAAATCTGTTACTCATGATCTTATGAGTATTGTGGGTATTCCGACCCAGTTCCAGCGACCTGAAAAAAGCCTTGGCCACCCTAGACTGCCACCCAGACTGCCACTGACGATCTCGGCAGGCATCTTAATATTGAGTAGAAGAACTCATTTCCAGACCGTATTGATTATCAAGAAGTTCTGGGACACTTGTTGACTGTTCTCTTGCTATTGCGGTATCAAGTACGTTTTTGCATTTTCTTGGCATATTTCAAAAATTAAAATGTACTAGTAGTATTTTTATGCTTCACATAATTTTTCGAAAATTTAGTAAATAAATAATAAATTCGGATTTGAACAACATGTTTGCGTAATCACATGCCTAGAGTTCACTTGATGTCACATGTCTAGACTCCTCAAATCTATCGCAAGATAATTATATCGACGAAAGATGACTATATCGACCAAAGATGACTATGTTTTCGAAAGGTGACTATGTCTCCGAAAATGAAAAATATAAACAACATATTTAACTTCGCTTCGCGAAGTTAAATATGTTTTATAATATATATATTTTTGATATCACTACGTCTGAAAATAAAGACAACCTGTCCTCGGGCACAATATTGCAAACATTTTTTTATCTTTCTGTTTATCTATTTCATTATATCAAAATTATTTGAGATGCTAATAACAAATGTTATTTATGCTTGTATTTTATCAGAGAAATTTGATTATGACCTCTCAATTTATCAAAAATTTACGAGTTATAAAATAGATGATGAACTGCTAGAAAAACGTGAATCTTTGCTCAATAAACATAGTTTTACTGACGAACAGACAATAAACGAATTAGCAAAAACCATGAAATGTCAAATTTTTTATCAAAAAAATAACTTTTTTATGGAATCAGAAAACTTTGGTCCAGGTGTCTTTATAAAAGAAGCTTGGTATGGTTACCATTTTCATACCAACCGCGGCAAAGTATTTGTGCTACCGCCAGGATTGAATTACACTAAAAAAAGTTTTTTTCGAGTTACTGATATTTTTGAAATTTCAAGTTCAAAATTTGTCGATTATTTCATAGAACATAATATCCTGAGACTCAAAGATCACATTGATAATTTGGAAGAAAAACTTAATGTTGGTTTCGAAATATGGACTCGGTCAAGAAATGATGGGAAATTAAAATTTGAATCGAAAAGAAGATCAAAATTGAACAACAAAAAGCTTTTTCGTGTACATTCTGATTTGAAAATTTTGTTTCTTATCACTGATACAAAACTCTATTTTAGAGGTCATTTGCGAAAATTGAAAATACATAGCATCTGATTGAAGTCTGTCAAAGTGAAGAAATAAATAACAAATAATATTATTTTTGTTTCAATTTTATTAAATATTTTGCAGGTGAAATGATTATTTCAAAAATTTAAGTCAAAACAGTAATAAAATGAATATATCTTGATGGAACTGGTTTGATTACTCATTGACATGCATATAATGAGTAATCGACATGCACGTGACATGAGTAATTGAAATGCAAATCTAATAAGATATTAACAAAAATTTCCAAACAAATTTTTTTAAATGATCTGGAAATTTCGATTCTGGTCAAGTTTTAAACAGCGTTCCACAGCGCTACAAGTAACAAGAATAAGTTCGTCAGTAACAGCTTTATCAAACGTTCAAACCCCAAACCTGCACCAAGATCCCAGTATCCGTTGGATCAAACACAAGCAGATAAATATGAAATTACCCCACTGTTATCATGAATCCATCGACACTTAAATTGTGCTCAAAAAGCCATTGTTCTGTTTATCAGTATTTTGCAAGAATTTAACATAGGGAATAGAAATATGATTTTGTTACATTTTATATGTAAAATCCGACACTTCCTTTCCGTCTACATATAAACTAGCTTTAGACATAATTTGACGGTGAAACCGGGTTGAACTATTCGAGTACGATCCCGTGAAAGATTTTGCAGTTTGAATGCCCCAAAATAATTTTTCTGGTTATGCACCTGTCAAAACATTATTGATCATGACTGAAGTTAAACCAGTTGGAATATTGAATCTTTTTATAATATATTCATCGTTATTTATTTTCAAAGGCCTCGTTATAGCATTTCTTTCCAAATGAAACATTTTTTCATCCTTGACAAATGGTACAGTCAGGTAAACGTCTTTCAAAGTATTTGCCAAATCTGGCATATCTGTTAATGCGAATAAAATACTNGCAACTTTGGCAGTCCCAATATCAAGCATCCTTGCCTATAATCATACTCAAGACAATCACTAAGATAACATAAGTGCAATTCAAACACGCGCTATAAAGATATTGAGCATTTTAAAGATCGACTTAGGTTGGGAAAAGGATATGATTCAAATATACAATGGGCGATATCGGCAGGCATCTTGATATTGAGTAAAAGAGCTCATTTCCAGAACTTATAGATTATCAGGAAGTTATGGGACACTTGTTGACTGTTCTCTGGCTATTGCGGTATCAAGTATGTCTTTGCATTTTCTTGGCATATTTCAAAAATTAATATGTACTAGTAGTATTTTTATGCTTCACATGTCTAGAGTTCACTTGATGTCACATGTATAGACTCCTCAAGTCTATCGCAAGATAATTATATCGACGAAAGATGACTATATCGACCAAAGATGACTATGTTTTCGAAAGGTGGCTATGTTTTCGAAAGATGACTATGTTCTCCAAAGATGACTATGTTCTCCAAAGATGACTATGTTCTCCAAAAATGACTATGTTCTCGAAAGATGACTATGTCTCCGAAAATGAAAAATATAAACAACATATTTAACTTCGCTTCGCGAAGTTAAATATGTTTTATAATATTGGTGAAATGTTTTAAGGGGGTGGTTGAGGCAATCTGGACCTTTTTAAACTGCGCCTCAAGAATAAACGGATTTTTTTTTCCTTTTACATTGCATTTATTCAAATATATCTTGTTTAAACAGTATTTTTCAGTTTACAGAAGGGTGCAGTGGAATATCTACTATATTATATAGTATTTAAACTTGTCCAGAATAACAGTAGTAACTTCATTATACTTTGAATGCAAATACAAGGTTTTGATGAATCTTTGAGATTAAAAAAAAGATATTTTCCATGTTTGGAATAGGCTGTCCAACCTCTAGAAAAGTGCCAGAAATTAATCTTAAAATTTTTTGTCAGCCTTCGTCCATGACCCAATTTTTCACGAATGACCATTTTAATCATGAATGCTGTGAAAAAATTAAAAAAAAATGATCATTTTTGCGATTTAGCGCCACCTAGGAAAACAATCAAAATTCCGGGCCCGAACGTCGATTTTCACGTGAATAAAATGGTCATTCGTGAAAAATCGTACAAATTGGGTCATGGAGGAAGGCTGACAAAAAATTTTAAGATAATTTTTGGCATTTTTCTAGAGGTTGGACAGCCTATTCCAAACATGGAAAATATTTTTTATTAAATCTCAAAGATTCATCAAAACCTTGTCTTTGCATACAAAGTATAATGAAGTTACTACTGTTCTCCGTTTATTCTTGAGGCTCAGTTTAAAAAGGTCCAGATTGCCTCGACCACCCCCTTAATGTATTTAATTTTTTTTTCATGAAAATTTTACGTAAAGAGCAAAAAAATGTCATTATTTGCCGGTTAAAAATAGAAAAAATTTAAGAACAATATGGCAAAAAAATTCTATAAAGCACGTGGTTCTCAGAAAATTGTTACTGAACAGCAAAAAAAGGTCTTCATTATTTTGGGCCAAAATAAATTTTTAACGATAATTTGCCTTCGAGAATTTTTAAAATTTCCGGAGAATTTTAGAAAAATCAGGAAAATATGGACCAAACCCACATGGCAAAATATCAGCCGTCCTTAAATGTCCTTAAATTGAACATTGAATAATTTAATTCAGCTTCTCCGACTCTTCCACGAGCTGGTCCTTCACTGCCTT
>SCLH01000014.1:66859-78903 GCA_004367855.1 Oikopleura vanhoeffeni
TGGGTACGCTAAGCACGCCCGTGCTTTCCTTACCAAAATTGACCCAAATAAACAAAAATGAATGCAGACCAATTCGGGTACGGTAAGCACGGGCGTGCTTAGCATACCCAAATGGGTACACTAAACACCGACTCCTCGAAAGTCCATTACAAAAATTGAAATATCAGATCGGACCCGATCAGAAAAAACGTGATCGGATCGGAAAAGCCGATCTGATCGGTTTGCTCGTTATTTTCCAAACAGATATTTGAGCTCGGAGACCCATCCCTGAACTTCCGAATAAAGTCTCATGTTTCCAATAATATCTAGAAAATCTCACTAACTTATTTTTTTCGTAATTTTTCGGTAAAAACGATAGATTTAATAATTTATTGAAAGTTAATTTCTTCCAATTTATTAAATAAAATTTAATGACCTCCTGGTCGCCCTAAAATGTCAGTTTGGTTAAAATTTCCTTCTTGCCGCCTTAAAATGTCAGTTTGGTAACCAAGTTTTGGTTAAAATATTCTCTTGACCGCCCCAAATTCAAAATATGCCCTCTTCGCTGCTTTCAATTTTTAAGCTGAAAATTAGTCTTTGTAGAATGTCCTTTGGCCGCCTTGATCGCTATCGATGTTTCCTCTCACATTTTTTATAATTTTCTCACGCTCAGATTTCATTTTTTCTGAATCAGAACTTATTTTCACGTCACGTGATTTCATTGCGTTCTATTGGCCCGTCCACCCCTTCTTTCGCCTCGCCCTCGCCTGGCTCTCACCCTTCGCCCTTCGTTTTAACGGCTCCTGATTGGTTTTTCACCATTGGCCAGTTCGCATTTAGAGCTAGATTATCCGTTAGTGGTATGCAGAAAACTTCAAAACAAAACCATGTTTTCAACTTTGGACACAAAAAGTGTAAACTTTCTGGAACACAAATTGCGTATAAAGGTCGTGACACGACCGTCGTGTTTGATATCCGTGATGGTCACAACACCAATCGATAGTTCCGTAATTAAAATAAAATTTATATTTTTGTGAAAACTAGATAGCACAAAAAAAACAAAAGGCGGAAATCCGGCCGCGAAAAAAAATGAGCCAGAGCAATTTTTGGCACTGCGGCGAGCCCTTCAGCTGTCGGAGGACTTTTAATCGCCACCAGAGCAGCCTTACCAACCTGATCATGACAAGCAAGCGCATACCGGCCGCAGTACCATGGGTAGAAGGGTCCACAAAGAATGTGTGTTAAACTCGGATAGGATGAGCGGCTCATCATGAGCCTCCAAGTAAGTTAAATCTCTTGAGTTCTAAAAATTTGGGTCATTTTGACAAAAATTGTCTAGTCAGAACACTTTGGAAGCTGAATTCCATCTTCCCCCTCTCCCATTCTTGAGTTAAGTTTCAAGATATGTGTTACACATAATGTGTAGCAAAAACCACGCTATAGGCCGCGATAATATTTTTGTCGATTCAAAGTTAAAATCGGGTTAGATGGGTAGCTCTACTGAAAAAGTACGTTAAAGCTCAAAATTTTTTTTGTCACGCATCACTTGTAACCATTGCCAAAATATTTCCGTAGTCGACTATCCCATGACGGTATAAGCAACCATGGGTCAATAATTCACACATGATGAAATAGAGGGCAAAACTGTTTTTGCTCTCTTTGAAACCCCTTATGATCATTATTGACCGATGGTTGCTAATATCTTCATGAGAAAGTCGGTCACAGAAAATATATTGAAAATGATTTTGAAAGAATGCGATTATTCTGAATTTGACTTGAAACTCACGCGGTATATGTGAAAAATCTTACCTAAGTATCGATTCTGGGCAAAAATTGAATAGAGGACACGCTTGATCAAAATTATGCAGATTTTTGTTGACAATTTGTCAAGTCATTCTTGTAGCTTTATGTTTCAATAATGCCTTTTAATATGTAAATTAAGCGTCTGAGTCAACCCGTTGTATATATTTATTTGGTGTTTTATCAGCATACGTAACGTTTAAAACAATTCCGTTCAAAAAGATGTCTATTTTGTTATCATTACGATAATATCGTAATAAAATGTTTATTAAATTCAATGCAGAGAAATGACTCTGAAAATTAACAATTTAAAGTCTCCACTGTGTTCGTGAACAAACGAAAAGTTCGACTTTTGGTGTCTAGTTAAAAAAAAATATTTTTTTTTTGTTCCTGAAGGTTAAAAAATTATTCCCGATTTTTCATTGTTTCCAGAAGTCTATATTTTTGGACGACTCGTTTATAAATTATTTGCCTATAAGAAGTCAGCTTATAACAAAATGATATTGCACCCTCATTTGTTTATTAAAAGAACCCCCACGTTTCATAAATATTTTGGCATGAATTTATGTTTGAATTATACAACCACAGTATCCTTGAAGGAGGGATTCGACACTTCTTACTGATTTTCAAACGAATGCCCTCAGCTGACTTTTTTAGGAAACTTTTTGTCACTTCAAAATTTTCGAATAAAAACTAATTCGAACTTAAGTTGCTACTTTTTAGCTAATTTCGTGTAATCTGATTTTTTTCAAATCAATTATTTTTACTTTATAAATCGTTTTTTTTAAACACTCAAAAAACGCGCGTTTGCTATGATAGCAGCTGTCTAAATTAAGTTGAATTTATTTTGTATTTTTAATTAATAAGAAATCGTTAAAACCGACCTATCCACCGTTTTGAATGTATTTCATTCGTTTATATACGATTTCTACGTCGAAATCGAATATTTAAAATTTTGAAAAACACGAAGAAAAAACAAAATTTTGGCACATCGAAAAAAATACTTTTTTTCATGAGTTGAATAAAATTAATTTTAAACGGTGGATGGGTCGGCTAACCAATTTGGCAAGTTTTGGTGAAGATTGCTTTATTTAAAGGTTGCAGGCCTTCTTTTTATCAATAAATGTAAATAAAGAATAATCGGATAGCTAGTTATCACAGTATAAGCGCTTAAAGTCGCGCCTCAAAATTGGCTTTGAAGCCTCCAGCAAAGTTTTCTGTTTGGAGCTTCCAATGGTTAACAAAAGCACTTTGTTGAAAGTGTCCATAGCCAAAACGCACAAATCGTTTTTAAATATATCTCAAAATTTGCTTTTTAGATGCGCTTAAATATTAGTTATCATCAATGACGGTACGTCATTTTCGTTAAAAATGTGTTTATAAAAAAAAAATTCGAAACTTTTTTTCATGAAAAATTGGATTTTTGAATTTATTTCACATAAGCTTCCAAAATAAAAACAAACAAAATTAGCCCGATTCCATGTCTAGATCGCGCAATACAGTTCATAACTTGGAAAAATACTATTAAAAAATTGATAAATTTTGCAAAATTCGAGAACAATTTTTGTCGAAAGCAAATCATTTGAGAATGCAGCTAAAATAATGTTTCTATCACTTTTGCGTCTCAAGATATTGCTCCATCGGATACCATTTAATAAATAGTAATAGTTGTTTTTAAACCAATTTTTTGTGGGTTTTAAACATGTAATAAACCATGGAGTTAATTATAAGATTTTTAACAATGCAGCATCGTGATTCACATTTCGTACACTTGGGAAGTTATTTATAAACGTATTCATCATATTCTATTTTCATTTCAACTGGTGATCCCATAGCAGCTTAAATTGAATCAAAAACAGAAAATTTGACAAAAGAGCATTTGAATTATTTTTTTGTAAAAAGTTAATACAAATTGTAAAAACAAGACTTATTGCAGCAGGCGCTGTTTCGATATCTTATTAGGTGGTAGAGAGAGCTCATAATTTTGATATAATATTTTTACTACTAATTTGAATTGAAACTATTGCACGAAGAAAGAAATAAAGACAATTTACCAAAAATGATACCCGTCAGATTTTGGAGTTTGATATTACTACCTTTTGCAGAGAGTTTCAGTGATAAGTGTTTTTCCTGCTCGAGTGAAAACTATGAAGATTGCTTAAAACATGGCACATACAATAAATGTGGAGGAAATAGCTAAGTGTTCAAATTAAATAACAATGTCAATAAAAAACCCTAGAAAATGAGCTGGACTGTTAAAAAATTTATAATTTTTCGGAAAAAACTAGCTGTTGGAAAAATAAATTCTAAGAAAATTTATTTTATCAAAAAACAAAATTAAAATTTTTCGAAGTATATCGAAGATGGTACTCCGGTATGGATAGTTACTCAGCGTCATAACTGTGACGTCAGACGTGGTTGGTCACTATCTTTTCTTACGTCACAGTGATGACGCTGAGTAACAATCCATACCTAAGTACCGTCTTCTATATCTAAAAGAAAGTTCTCTAGTCCTTTATATTCACGTTTGCGTTTCACCTTTATTTTCAACGATTTTATTCGCCAACAAACTTATTTTCAAATTCCTTATTGGTCGAACTCGATCGTAAATCTGAAAGACAGCCTGAGTTTTTTCGAATTTTCACATTTTTTCGCCCGGTGGCTATACAGAGAAAATCTAAGCCAAAAGATAGTAAATTTTGACTTTCCAGCCACCAAAAGAAAAAATATGATAATTCAGAAAAACCCAGGCTGTAGTAATAACTTTTGTTTGTCAGAATAACTCGAATTCACTAATTTTAACTTTCTTGTTTATCCAACGACAATCTTAGTATTTTGCACAGGAGAGACGACAATAGTTCTAATGAAAACACATATTAAACAGGGAAACTCAAATCAGCCGAAAAATTTTTGCCATAAAAATCGGGCGAATGGGAATTGTCGGACCATTTCGCGCTTTCGGACGATTAAGGCCACGAATAATACTTCTCGAGAAATAAATTAAAATGCTCTCACATTTTAATTAACAGGTTCACCCAAAACGACGGGCATTTTGACATGGGTATAAATTTGCGGTCAGGTGGAATTCGCCGCACTATGCAAATATTGAGAATTGGCTCGATAGTTAAAAAAGCGTTGGTTTAAATGAGAGCGTATGCAAATTAGACACATCAAGAGAGCGCGTAATTTAAAATTAAAGGTTACTTAACCCCCACCTGCACGAGCGTTTTTCAGAACACAGTGACCAAAAATATTTTGGGAAAGTGTCATTTTGGCCGGCGGAATATCAGAACAGACCCCCGATAGTTCCCCTTATTTTTAATTTCAAGAATTTTGGTGGGTTCTAGAAATTTCTCATCAGACCGGAAATGCATTATTTGGATGCAATTTTTGTTTAATGCAGTTAAAACAGTACTGGAACAAGATAAAACTGATGATAAACATTTATTTGCTATCGGGTGGTAATCGTCACCGAAAAAGACGATTCTGAGCAAAAAAAACATTTTTGGGCCATCTAGTGGTCAAAAAGTGAGTTTCAAAAACCCTCATTTTTAGCACTAATTTCGTTTCTGAGAATTATCAGCTGAATTTTTTAGTTTTCTTGTGGCAAGAATCGTACTCACATACAAATTTGCTATTTTCTGAAAAAATTTTTTTTTGAAAAATAAAATGTTCGAAAATTTCCGAAAAAAATTTTGATCATTTTGACAAAAAAACATGCGTAGGCAGAACACTTTGTAAAATGAAAATCATTTTAATTTAAAACTTAGAATTTTGACCGCTGCGCACCCTATCTATGGCACATAGTCTATGTGTGTGTTCTGAAACACTTTCGTGCAGGTGGGTGTTAATCAAAGTTACGTAATTAAGTTCAGCTATTAAATATATTCCAAATTTGCTTCAAGCCTCAAAATCATAGAACACTCAGTAATCCATTGGTAGTTTGGGAGCTGACTGAAATAAGGTATTTTTAAAAACACTTTTGAAATATTGTTCAGACGTGCTTTTAGTTCGGGTTTTTCGAGTGGAAATTATTATTTCTTAAAATCTGACATGATAATACAATCACTCAAATTTGATTTTTAGATCACAAATTACTAGTTAATTACATAAAACATATTTTGAAAAAATAAAACGACAAAAATCAGATAAAATTGTTTCGCATGCTGTGTTCGTGCAACCACCGAATTTAATTTATTATATCCCTTTATCACCTTTTGGTTAGAATGCGTAGCCACAACGTTAAAATCACACGTTAAAAGGAGTAGTGGCTACGCATTCTAACCAAAAGGTGATAAAGGGATATACAATCCTGACGCCAAAATCAAAATTTATCCATTTTTCAAAAAATAATAATTGCACAAATTATGAATCAAAGTTTGTAAGAAAATAACTAACAAAAAAAAGTGGGCATTTTCTCAAAGTCGCTTGTGATGAATATAGTTGAAGTTAGTATCAATGTTTTAAGCAAAAGAAATATATTTATTAAAATGTTGAAGAAAAATGATCAAAATATTTTCAAATTTTTATACCAGTAAAAATATATGATTTTAAAGAGCATATTAAAAATATGGGGCAATTTTATACAAAACTTAAAAGAAAATATAACAAATTCGAAAGTGAAATTCGATCTCAAAATTTTTATTAAATTTAACGAAAATGCATAAGTTTCCAAAATCATGGAACATTACTCTGAACGTATTTTTTAATTGCATTATTTTTTCAAGTAAATCATGTAATCAGCTCTATTTTGGGATAAAAATCAGATTCACAGTAGCGTTATATATAATAGTAGCGTTTATATATAATATATAATAAGAGTGCGATTAATTATCGCCGATTATGATAATTATTTATAATTTAATTACAGGGAGATGTGACATCTCAGATGTCCTATATATCGTCAAAGTTGCTAATATGGTAAAATAAAACCTCCGCATATCGCCGAAAGTACCAATATCGCCAAATACTGCCAAAATGTATTTGCAAAACTTTCGGTGATATTGAGTCTCCCCCTGTTTATTGCTTTTTAAGGTTTTTTGGAAAATTACCATAAAGACAAGCTTCCAAAAAAGCCAACCCTTTGGCGAATTTCCATCCCTATCCCCAAATGTGTGGCTATGAAGAGGGATAGGAAAGGGGATAAAAACCATATTTTTTGAAAGCCTGCATTAAGAAGAATGAATGTCAACAATTAAAAACAATGAGAAAGCAATTTGTATTTGTTTTATAAACAAAAACAAAATTAGATTGAGTGCCCTGATTTATTAACCTTATTTATTAACCTAATTAATTAAGTAATCTAATTCATTTTTACTTGTTCATTTAATTGAACGAATAAATTGACTTTCAAAAATAAATTATTTAGAAACCATAATTAACGTTTTGTTTATTTTTATTTTGAATTCAAACTTTTGAAGTAACAATAATTTGGAAATTTGTTATCATAACAATCATTAAACATTATAAATATAATTTTTAATCAAAAATAATTTTATTTTTTTTCAATTTATCGATATTCATTTCACGATTAAAACTTGCATTTAAATTAGTATTTCCAAGCCGCTGTAACAAAATAGTTCTATCAAATTTAATATTAAGATAGCGCGGCTTATCCGAGCAGCAAAACACATATCAAAACGCTCTCGGTTAAATAAACGTTTATGATTGGTGGATTAGAGATTTGTTAATTAAGAATTCGGACGATTGGGCACTTTCGTCCCATTGGCACGACAATAATTGTGAATTTGTTGCCTCCCTGTGTTTGATAATACAGAAGTCAAACTTGAAAAATTATCATAATTTTTTATCCATAAATTTTAAACCCAATAAAGTTTGCAAAAGCTTCTACAGAAGAAGTTTTGTCAATATCGCCGGAAAAACCAACACATTTTCTACATTTTTAACTGAAATACTTCAAGTGTCCATATCGCCAAATTTCGTGGGCGTTGGAAGTTTTCATTAAAAATTATTTTGAGTGCGTTATGAATGCCGTCATTTTTTAAGATTGAATTTCCCAAAATTTCGAATTTTTTTGAGCGTTTTGTTTAGTTTTAAATTCCACGCATTTTTGTGATTTAATTTATTTTAACTAATTGCTAAACACCCTTTAAAATAATTTAAAAGTTTTCAAATAATGACGTCATATCGAACGCCTACGCGTTTTTTCATTCCTGAACAAAAAACATTATTTCTACCCCCATATTTAGGTCTCCAAATTGCCGAAAGTGTCAATATCGCCGAAATTTTTTGGCAAAAAAACTTTCGACGGTATTGGGTTCAGGCTTGTAAAGGGATGCATCTCTGACCGGATTTTCTATCCCCATTTTCACCTATCTTAAACCTACGCAAAGAAGGGATGGAAAACCCACAGAAAACTCATCCCTTTTACAAGCCTGATTGCCTGATTACAAGCACAATTCATTTTAATTTTAGTCCCTCGCTTTATACTTTGAATGAAATTGTTTTGTTCAAAGTTCTTAAAATATGATTTGAACCCTTTAAAGTGTGTGTGAAATAAATTTACGAAAACGTCAAGGAACTATTATACATGTGAACATGGGAAAGGTGATAAAACAGAAATTTAAATTTTTTAAATTAACTAAAGAATTCGGTTCATTTATTCTTATTTTAAATAAAATTATAAACCAAATAGGTCTGCCAACCAAATTCTTTCTGCAACAATGTAAGAGCAGTGTTGCTGCAACAAAAAATAAATATTGATATCTTAAAATTACATGCACCTATTTAGGCAAGTATTACAATAGTGTATTTTGAAATAATTCTTGCAGATTATTGCCCAAATAGTGAATTAATTCTAAATTATTCTTGTTTATAAGTGATAACTTTATTTGTACGAGGTAACCCACTCACTCATAAAAGTATCGATATGCCCCTCACGCATATATATCCCGTTAACGAATTTATCCTGATTAATGGTCAATTTTTGACCTGCACATCGTTTTTTAGTTATATTTATTGTATTTTATAAAATATTTAAAATCCCAGAATAATTAAATTTGCGGATTGTCTGTCCGGTAGTTTCTACTATAAATTAGGATTTTTCGTAATAAATTTGCCGATATTTTTTGGTACCGCGTTAAATCCGAAACCTTTATATTAAAAATCTCAACTAATTTATGACGAAAAATCTTAATTTTTTGTAGCAACTAACGGACAGGCAATCCGCAAATTTAATTATTTAGGATTTTTAATATTTTATCAAATACAATAAATATAACTCAAAACAAAATTGGGTCCGCGAATGGCTCTTATGCGACGCATAATATGCGTGGAAGGTATAATACATCATTGCGTAGGTAAAATAGCTTGGTAGGTTTTTCTCAAATTAGGATATATCATGCATATAAGGGAGTTGTGAGTTAAAATGTTGCAAGTATCGAAGAGTTGTTTCTCGAGCTTTTTAGCGAGAACTTTGCTAGAAAAAAACACTGTGATGCCCGTCATCATAAAATATGATATTAATTGTATGAATTAATTATTAAAACATGGTTTTTCACTGACCGTGATCATATCCTTTTCTCAACGGAAGTGCATCTTAAAAATGAGACTAATCTCTAGCGCGCGTGTTCAAATCCCACTAATGTTATCCTAGTGATTGTCTTGGGTATGATAAAAGGCAGGGGTGCTTTATATTGGGACCATCAAAATTGATCGGTACGTAATCACTAAAGCGATCACTAAGACAATCATTCGAACTACATTAATGGAATTCTAACACGCGCTATAGAGATCAGTCTCATTTTTAAGATCAACTTCGGTTGGGAAAAAATATGTACCGTTTTAGCGCTAGACTTCGGAACCTTAGGATATTTTTCAAACAAAATGATATTTCCTTTTAAATTTCATTTAACTATGAAAAGTTCTCTTTGTGATTTTCTCTTGTAATACCTTCAAAGTGAATTTCCAGTTCATCGTATCGGTTTAGAAACACCACCAAATACCTTGAGGTCAATTTTCTGATGAAAATTAGCAACTAAAGGGTTTTTATAAAGTCGCTAAAGAGCAAAATATTAATATTATTGATGAAGCCTTCTAGCAACCGATGTAAACATAAATCATTCTAAGTTTTAAATACGATCATAACAAAATTAAAAATTTGATGAGTACTTAAGAGTGTGGGTGTCCCTGATCAGGTTGTTTTCAAGTTTTTCAACGCGTTTCCTAGCTGATCTGGATAGGGTCCTACTGCACAAACTTGCTCAATTGGAAGAATAAGCCTTCAAGGTCAATTTAGCACTATATAAAATCCAACCCACGCGCACATAGGAAGCTTTAATAAGCATTAAAAAAAATACTCGAGAGCTTTCTCCTCCTACAATGTTCATCAATTTATAATTTTTTTTTTATGTTTGGCTCCGGAGCAGTAGTACAAACAATTCATTAGAGCTTTTTTTTCAAAATTTAGCTTGAAACAAAAAAATCGCAAAAATGCTCATATCAGATTAAAATAAGTGCTGAAATGATCTTGAAGACTGGTTCTTCATTTTTACAAATTTTTACGCTACCACTTTCGCCAAATTACCGAGAAAATGCGTCGAAAAAAGACCTGATGAGCGACACCCACACCCTATAGTCAGAAAACGTTCCAAGAGGTCCGAAGTTCAAAAGTCTCCAGCGCTGAAACCTAACCGCTAGCATTTTACACTCATAAGTCTCTTTATACTGCATGTTGGACTATTTTTGTACGTAAAATTGGACGTTCATTTTTGTTATTAAATAAATACGAGTTATAACCGAACAAGTTATTTTCAGCTCGATTTAATTAAACTTTTTCATGATATAATCAGATCTTGGTTAATTTTGATATAAATAATATATTGAAGCTAAGATTCACTCACAAAACAGATAGATACTTGAACAAAAAAGTAACTGTTTTCACTAAACACTTGTTCTCATAATAAATAGTCAAGTTATGAAATAAAACTTGGAAATTTGGTTCTAATTTTTCAAAATAAACGTGAATTTATTCTGTTGAATCACCCAATAAGGTTGCAAACAAAAAAATGCTTGTGTCGCTGATCGAAGCCAGAACTTTATGAAGGGACCAATCAAAAATCACAGATGCAAGCCGGAGAAGGAGCGTTACTTATTACTTCACACTTTACGCAAAAACGACAGATTAGATTTACCTGCAAACTAATTCAGTGGGATTAGAAATTAGACTTGTTTAATTTGGCAATAATTGACTCGGAATATATATATGTAGGATATATATATAGGATATTCAATTTAATGTTATTGATTAGTTTTTTGATTGATTGAGTTTCGATTTGTTCTCAAATTTTATACTGAAAATGCCTATATCGAAGATTTTACTTAGGCGTTGCTGAGAATGCCACCGTCATAACTGTCATGTCAGAAATGATAGTGACGTTGCTTAGTCGGCGGCAGAAACAATTTGAATATCTCAAAACCACCGTTTTGTGTAAATTCTACCTAAACTAAACAAAAACTTTAGAGGACCTTTCTTTCGCAAATTTTGATCCAAAACTCATAGACAAGTTTTTTCACATGAAAAAATTTCTGAAAGAATCTATGCTTTAATTTCTTGGAACAAGGCTAAAAAAAGACAGAGAAACACTGAAGAGAAATTTTGAAGTTTAAGTGTTAAAATTAAAACAAACGTTATGTGACATAACTTATGTCTGAACTTAATTTTGAAACAAATTTGCAAAAAAATAAAAAAACTTCACAATTTCGAATTTTTTTATGGTTTTTAAGTTGTTTTGTCTTTTTTAAACAAAAATAAATGATTATGTGCAATTTTATAGTTAAAGAACTGCAGAAAATATAGGAACCACCATACAGTATTGTCTCAAAGTGCATGAAGTCAAATAAGAAACCACATCGAAAAAAATTATTAAAAAACATCTTTTGTTAAAACATTTATGATTTTTGGCTCTCAAACCTCAATTTTCCGTTGAAAAAAACGTAAAAGTTAAAAAAAGGTATGCCGTTTGGCCGAACAAAAATAAATTCATTATCAAATTGACCGCATCGTTGACTTTAGTTACCACCAGTTTTTTGGTATAAATATCTCAGATAGATAATGTCATATGAGTCATTATGACTATATTATGATATGACTCATATCACAGTTTTATATCACAGTTTTTTTGAGTATTTTCCTACAACTTGAAAAAAAATTTAAAAAAAAATAGCAGAAATTTCAGAAAATTAAAAATAATAAAGCGAAATTTTTTTTGTTAACATTTCGAAATTTTTTTTTTTTTTGTAAATTG
>SCLH01000014.1:79631-90871 GCA_004367855.1 Oikopleura vanhoeffeni
TAATTCTCATTCGTACTCAAATTTAATTCAATCAAAAAATTGAGGACTAATTGAGGATAATTGAAAAAAATTTTCAAGGGCTTTTCAAAGTCAAAATGAGTTATTATTACAAAGATTTTGATCATAATTAAAAAAATTGAAAATTTTTAAAATTGAAAATTTTTAAAATTGAAAATTTCGAAATTGAACAAAAGTAAAATAAATCGTAAATACCTATTTAATCACCATTTACCATTGTTCGAGATTTGAAATCAATTGGAATTTTTTTATAAAGCGCTTATTTTATGAGTCAACGATCATATCGAAAGTTCCGTAATTGGTTAAGCTAATTGTTCCCAAGTTTGCAATTGGTAGCTCAAATCATAACAAATTTAACCTTTCGTGCACCCACATCTCAAAATTGCTATTATTGGTTGCAAATTTTTTTATTTATACTAAAGCTGGAATTTCCTTATTTTTATATAACCTATCAATTTATCTAATGAAAAGTGGGTCAAATTGAAAAAAGTAATCGGTTTCCCACTTTTTTTATCTACGTTTGAGCATAAATATTAAGATCTACTGGTCTTAATCGCTTATTATTTATTTTCGTGGCGGCTTAATATTTTTAATGATTTCGTAGAAATCAATCGAACTCAGAATAATTAATAATTATCTTGCCAAATTTGAAATGCAAATCAAAAAAATCAATTAAACTCTAATAAAATGAACTCTACTCCTAAAACGAATGATTTTTGCTCTTATTTCAAAAATTGCTGTGAACCTGGTGCAAGGTAGAAACGGCAAATCTTTTTTTGCTTAATTTTGAAAATTATTTATAAATTGTAGTCCGTTAAAAAATATAATCGTCTGATTAATAATTTTTCAGCAATTGCGTTAAACTTGAAAAACCTTTATTCAAATTGCCTATCATCAACATTTTTTTTTATTTTTCGAAAAAAAATTTCAAGCTTTATGCTAGGCAATTTGAATTTTTTTTTTCATTTTTACGCAATTGCTGTTAATCTTTTAAGGAACATAATGACCAGACTGTATAACAGAAGTATGTAGTACTGTTTTATTGTAGTGTGTTCAAAAGTATTTTACTTTTGAACATACAGTATGTTCAAAAGTATGTTACATACTACAATTGAAAATAATTTTTGAAATGTAAAGCAAAGAAAAATTGTCGTTCTTACCTTAACCCTCCTAGGCATATAGCCTTTTGAAAAGTTTTTTTTGAGCGCTTATTACGGGAAAAGTAAATGTGCTTGAAACTTTCTTCTTCCTTAGTCCTCGAGATTAAGGAAAGACTTTAACTTTCATAGTATGTAATTCACATTTTGACTTTATTAACCATATAGAAAATGACATTAACAAATTGTGCTTCAACCTACGCAATTATTTTTTTGAGAAAATCGGAGGCGTCAGAACAACAATTAATAATAGAAAAGATTAAGAATTAAATTTTCTAAAAGGCAGCTTTTTCAGAAATAACCTGCAATTTTTGGTCTTCAATCTACAGGTGTTTTCCAAAAAAAAAATTAACTTACGCATTTTATCGAAATCACTTTTTAAGAAATAAAAATTTACTCAGAGCCGTCAGGACAAAGATTGAAAATGCAGCAGTTACAGAAAAAAAATTCCTAAACAGTGAATCATTCAGAAGCAACTTGCAACTTCTGGTCTTTAATTTACAGGTGTTTTTTAAAATAGCTCCATGCGTCGGTAGGTTAAGGATAAATCCAAGTGTTTTCTATGTGACCAATCATAAATACAAAGTTGATTGATAATGATTTGAGAAAATTTTGTTCGAGTTTTTGATAGATACAATTATCAAGTTTTGTTTTTTAAGTAAAAGCGTTTTTTTTTTCTTGTTTTGATCGTAACTATTATTAGTTTCCGGGGTTCTATTGCAAAAAGTTTTATTTTGTCAAGACAAACTGAGTATAAAAAGAGAAAAACCGCGCATTTATAAATGAAACAAAAAATTCCCAGAAGTACGCAGGATAGCGAAACATAAAAATTTTTCGAACATAATATCTAAAGGGATATAAATAATATTGAAATTTCCAAACAACTCAGACACTTACAAACCCTGAAGAAACACATTTAATTCCCTCACACGAACTTATAATTTGACTGATTTTAAGAGACTATGTTAATAGCCCAAACAATTTTGTGTAAATTTAATAACTACTGAAGCCGAATTTAATTTATAAATTTGTATTTTCATCTATGACGTAGCTGACAATATTTGATATTTCTCTAAAACATCGTTTTGAAGCCGAACCATAACTTTTCACCCTTTATATTTTAAAAAATAGACAAAAAAATTCTACATTGGGCAAAATGAGTAGAAATTTTTTTCATTAATTGATAATTCTGTAAAAACTGTTGAATTAATTATAATATAGGGCGCGGCAAAATCTCGCTCAGTTTTTTTCATCTCAGTTTTTTGGACATAAATTTCCCGGAAAAATATTATTTTCGAACAGTTTCAAATTCATTTTGAGTGATAAAACCAAATTAATCGAACCTCACATTGTCTGAGAAACACAAAAGTAAAACCACTGATTTAGAAAATTCAAATAAATTTGACAATTGAAAAACGGGTAAATAGTCGTTCGTCAAAAAATAAAAAATTTCGATATTCTAAATATAAAGACAACTTTTGCTAACAATTCGTCTTGAGTCAAGACTCTTGACCATCTTTTTCAGCCTGAAAATTCATCAAAAAGCTCTAACTTTCATGGGTTTATGTCAAAGATAAGTAAAGTAACGGCTAAAAAACTCACTTTATATCGAAAAAGTGCAATTTTGGCAAAAACATTTAGACTAAACAATAAAAACCCCAAGTTTTGTATTGGTTCATACTAAAATGGGGCACTGAAGACGATGAGCCAAAATTTCTCTCATAAAAAGCTGTTTTTATTCAAAAAAAAATCAAAATTTTCGATTTTTCGACGCATTACATTTTTGACGAATTATTATTCACCCATGAAAAACCTATTTTCGAATAAAATTTTGATTGGACCATCAAATATTTTTATCGCTCCCGAAAAAAATAATACATTATATTTCTCTATGAAAAAAATCCTTAAAATGACCAAAGATAATGCTATCAAGTTCATTTTTTTACGCTTACAATTTCGACTAAACCAAATAACTATAATTCCCGCACCATAAAAGTTAAAAAAATTATTTTAAAACCCGAAGATAGAGAATTCTGAAATACTCATTATCAATTTTATAAAATTCGTGTGTTTTCTCAGATGTCAATCGGCACTGTCTGAATACCGAGGTTAAGCTTCTCGTTATTTAATTGTCGAAATGTTAATTTTATGTATTTTGTTTTATTCGACAGAAAATCAAGCATCATAAAAAATTATTCACAAGCGTTGATTGAGGTGGTTTACAGAAATATTAATAAGAAACCAGAAATTTTCCAAAAAACAGGAACCCGAAAAATTGCTTGACCTGAAAACTTTTCACCCCAACATGCATATATAGCGACCCGGTTTAGTTTTTTCCTCCGAGAACAAAAACAGTCAAAATACTGAAAGAGGTTATCTCAAAACAGGTAGAGGTGCCTCCGAGAAAAACACTTGAATATTTTTTCATGGCGATTTTAACCTAATACAGCACTTTTGAAGCGTAAAACGGTTTTTTAGACAAATTAATGGGGTTTCAATGGGGGGTGAACTTTCACCATCAATCGCCAGTATTTTCTGTAATACGTATGTTCGAAATTGGAATAATCGAAAATGAAATCAAAAGTAGCTCAATTCTAGCATATTACAGATATGTAGACGATATCATTGTAGTTCTGAAAAAAGGTCAAAAAGTGAAACTTTTAGAGAAACTGAATGCATTTGACAAAGATTTAGGGTTCACCATAGAAAATATGATCGATAATAAGTTAAACTTTTTAGACACTACGGTGATAATAGAAAATAATACCATTAATTTAGAACATTTTCGAAAACCTACGGCTACTGATTGTATGACTAACTACTATTATAAATGTAATAAAATAAGTGATTTTGAAGGCGAGCTCTACCGTTGTCACCATTCTACGACCACTGAGGAAGCCAGAGAGCGAGCTATCAAAAATCCAAAACTATATTTTTGAAAAATCAGTCCCCACTCAACCTACTTAATCAAAAAATTTCTGAAGTTCGAAATCGAAATTTTCAAAAATCAGATTACGCCGTTAAACGACAAGCTGATTTAGATAATCCCGATTACGAACATTACATTTTTTACTCCCATTTACCAGTGTGGGTTGCTCTTCTGTAGCCACTGAAATTTAGAAGCTTATAAATCAATTCACCCCTAATTTCAAACTGAAAATTACTTTCACTACTACTAAATTAGATAGCGTAATTCACCCACGCCTTAAAGCACCTAAAAAATATTATCATAATTGCAATTTATGTTATAAATACATTTGTGATTGTGATGCCTCATATATAGGTAAAACTCGACAATTACTTCATACTAGAGTTAAATCACATAGAACTGAAAAAGCATCTGTGCTTCATCAACATATACTTACATGCTAAACTTATCAACAGTCATTTTTTGATGTGGTTGGTGTCGATCACGACAACGCAACGGATAAACAAAAACTACAGTTTTTTGAACCGCATTTTAACATAATCGAAATAAACTTAATCCATAAAAATACCCGAAAAATCTTTGAGAGAATCTTGATTTGCATGGACAAACCAAAACTAAATAAACAAACAAAACATAAAATCATGAAGTTTCTTTGTCCATGCTTTTTAACTAGATCTGAAAACACTTCAATTACTTGAATTTTTAAAAAACGAATTGAGCTTTAATTTAGCGAAACAGAGGCTCAATTCGCTAAATTGCTTTTGAAAAAAAAATGTTTTTCTCAGAATTTGTATTACATTTACTTCTCACTCTTCAAAATGGAATAAACCGAAACGTTGAGAAAAACCATTTATTAATTGAAAAATCATATAAAAATATATTAAGTACGGTATTCAGAATGGCCTTATGCTAAAATCTGGTAAATTTTTTTGCCTCAAGAAAAAGCAAAAAGTAACGCTCCGATCAGGGACCAAAATCTCGTTCGGAATCATTATGTACTCAATGTTGTGATAGTAGTCCTTTATGTGCTCGATGGCAATTTGAAAATAATGGACCGAATGATATTGAAACTTGGAAAAAAGATCTTTTATATAGACCAAAATGGACCAAAAAATTAATTTCAACTAAACTAATAACAGCCTCTACACTTTTACCTATAACCACAGTTTCATCGACTATCAAATCTTCTACGCTTTCACCAAAAACCACAGTTTCATCGACTACCAAATCGTCTACGCTTTCCCCAAAAACCAAATTTTCTACAAAATCTTCTATGAGAGCTAAAAAATATGCGCATACAACACAAAAACCTATCCCTCTTTTAGTCCCAGTTAAACTTAAATCAGCTGAAGGAAACTATGAAGCCGATTCTAATAAAACTCAAAATTATTTAAAAAATTTATATAACATTCTTTACTCACCGGTAAGACAACTAAACACTGTCCATAATCCCAGAATAATCAAAAACCTTGAAACGCGGTTAGTTTCTACAACCGAAATGTTGCCAACTATGTCCTCGCAGCAAGAAATACACGTAAGTAATAGTACCCCACCAAAAAGTAATAGGACACCAACCGAGAGAAATTTTAACTCGCCGAGGCCTGCAAGCTGGAATCTTATTAATGAAGTGATGGATGAAGAACATTATGATGCAAATGTGGGCTTGCCAAAACCAGATATGAACAATTTGAAGAAATCTAAGCCATGGATTTAGATTTATGGCGCTTTTTCTACTTAATTTTTTGCTAATTAAAAAAATACTTAGTCAAAGTAATATGTTTTAAAAAATAATGAAAAATGATATATTAAGGGGGTAGTATCTGTGAAAAAACCTGTCCTAAAAAATTAGTAAGTATAATAAATCGAAGTGAAACCGGGGTGAAATCGGAGCTCTGTGGCGGTACCATTTTCGCCTTAATTACTGATAGAGTTAATTCAATTAATTTCTCAAAAGAACCGGAGCAAAATAACGCAGACAAATCTTGTTTAAATTTTCGAATTATTTTTCATTACAGTAGATAACCTGAAAACAGTGTCAAGTAGAATTTCAAAGTCATCGCGTCGCTTCGAAAATACGACGAAAATATTTTTCCGTAGTCGACTTTCTGATGACGGTATGAACAACTTTGGTACAATAATATAAAAAAGGCGAGGCGGAGCCTTGCCAGCTGCCTTTTTATAGTTATATCAATA
This sequence comes from Oikopleura vanhoeffeni, assembly GCA_004367855.1. Classification (NCBI taxonomy): domain Eukaryota; kingdom Metazoa; phylum Chordata; class Appendicularia; order Copelata; family Oikopleuridae; genus Oikopleura; species Oikopleura vanhoeffeni. The sequence continues at coordinate 85,929 of SCLH01000014.1, forward strand.
GTACTTGACAAATACTTCTTCTTTCCCAACGATTTTGGCTTCTTCAAGTGTCCGCTGGCAAGACCTAAGGGGCGCTGAAAAGTTAACACCTTTCAGGGTTATCTAAAGCGAAAAAAGCGGACAGCGAAAAAGAGATAATTCTAATTATGTTAAACATACAAGAACCCGAAATGTTGTTTTGGACTCAGAAAAAGTTACAAAAATGATGTTTCATCGCATTGTCTCAGAATATCAGAGGATTCGAATATTTTTGTTCTGTGAAAATCAATTTAACTTTCAATTATAATAATCAAACCTCTTTCAAGACAAAATACCAGGAAAGAATAGAAAATATAAATATTTGTGTCTCCTATACCGACCTCTTTGTTGAATTTATGCTCTATAGTGACATAGAGCAAATATTTCAACAAGAGCTTACAAAGAATTATTTTTTACCAGATAGACAGATAGATTTAGATCTCCGTGTACTGATGGTACCGGTAGTCCGATGAATAAACAAATTCTCCATGAGTTTTTAGTGGGCGTCTGAGAAGCGCAAAAAAACGAGATTCTTCATTGTTAAATGGTTGACAAATGATAAACATGGAAGCGTTGAAAAATGATCCAGAATTTTTTTATTTTTTCAAATGAAATTCACCTGCTTATAAAGCGCCAGAAATTAATTCGTGCGGAAAGTTTTTTTTTAATGTTTTGTTCAATTAAGAGATTCTTTTTTCTCACAAAAGTATAATTCAAATCCAACGAATTTAATATCACAACATAATTCTGATTGAATCTAATTATTTGTTAACCACAGGCAACTTGTAAGTTGAAAAAAAATTTTAATGCCGTTTTTTGCATTTTGATCTCGCGAAGTGTTTCAATTTTGAAGCAATCTTTTTACACATCATGGGATGTAAATACAGTGGGGTGGCGTATTGGTTAGAAATTTTTGTCGCCAAACCACCTAAGTATACGCGTATCTAACTATACGCGTACTTTCTAACTATACGCGACTTTTGGGAAAATGTCTCTGATTAGACAATTTGGACAATCGTAAGTATTAAAATTGCGTACATATGCAAGTAAAATTTTTGGTGATGTTTCAAAGTTAATTTTCGTTACCTCTTGCTAGTGATAAGATTGATTTTATTGAAAGATGACAAAAGTTAATTTAATAAACCATTCGCAAAAGATTTCATCCGAAATCGTAAAATGTCAAGAAACATAATTTAAATAAAAAAAATGCTCACAGAAATCACTCTCGAATAACCAGCCAAAACAATTTTATCTGAATACCTGCCCCATTTTCAGCATGCGACATTGTCGCGAGACTTGAAAAGTTTTAAACTCCTTGAAATACCGGACACTTCATTGGTCAACTCTGAACATGTTTTTAAAAAAGTGTATTTTATTGTCGGCGGCGACCGGGACTTTGGTCTGAAAATCTGGTAAAACGCCTACTTTCGTCATAGGAACGGTTGGAAAAAAAAACCCATATATGTGCCTATAAATACGCCGCACGCCAGAAACATAAATTATTTTCCACAAAGCATAGGTTTTCGGGGCTTACGTAGGTTTGCGGGAATCAACTTAAGGCAGTTAACTAGCCCCTGTGATACCCCTGCGTGATCAAATTAAAATAATGTTTTTCGAATTGCACAATAAAATTAACTTAAGCCATTTTTCTTTAAGCAAATAATTGAGTTTTTTTAGATTTTTCTTTATTTCACATTTTATTTTTTATTAAATTCTCGAAACCTAAAATCATAATAAAACTTTAAAATGTCTATTCAAATTAACAGTTTAAAAACCGGGAGTTTTAAAGTGCATTATTAATTTTTCAATGAATGGATCTAACTTTCCTTAGCCGTGACAAGTTTTGTCTATGCAGCCAGCGAAAGAATTTGGTCATAAAAAATTTTAGATACTCTTATACATCATGTTGCATTAATTCAAATTAAGTTTTAGATGAACTTTGAATCTTAATTTTGTGAATTTTAAGATGAATTTTAAGTCTCTCATAAAGTTCAATTTTAAAAACTGATAATTATTTTAACAGAATTCGCGAATTTTCTGCGGATCATATTTGTCACTGTTATTGAACAACAAGTCCAAAATTTAAATTCCGTACATCCGGCTGTTATTTGAACACATTCAATCGTTTCTGATTTGAACAATTCACACGTACCGTTTGGGATCCGATTGATGAAATATAAAAACAAACCTGAACCAGCATTTTATTTCTTGAAATGTGCCGAATGTTAATCAAACTTTTTTGAGATCTAAAGTCAGTTTGTTGGTCATTCAATTCCTGATTATAAATTAAGATATTAGTCTGAATTTGATGATTTTGAACATTAATATTGAGAGGTCTCTTCGAAAACTTTTCTTATGTATAAACATTTGAGAATTTTGCGGTAATTTTTTAAGATGAAAATTTCCAGCCCACAAGTGCTTGTTTTGGGAAGGATGAACGCCTTCCTGTAACAGCGTTCTGCTCTTTCTGCGCCGATGAACGCACATAAAAAAAGCTTAGCGGATTCTCAGCATGTAAAAGAAGGGCCTGCCGGATTTTTGTCCACCTTCTTGGTGCCCGACTTTTTCATCTGAATAAGGCGCCGTTGTACAGTTTTAGTCAAGACAAATCGCGTGAAAGCCTACGCAACTTTGTATACTGTATGGACACGACGGACACTTAAGGTGAAATAGTGTCGCCCTACTGTCTTTATATGTACCCAGAGTGCTTATAGACGCCATAAAAATCGACCTACAGGAATTATGAGGGTGATTTCTGAAGCAATCGCGAGACTTTCAAATTCTACTTTGGCACTGCTTTGAGGTTATCTTCTGTATGAGAAAAATCAAAAGATTCTATCCAAGACTTTTTCGTTATTATGCTCTGATATTTTTTTGCTGGCCATGAATTGGATTATTCTTCGTATGATAGATTATAGTGTCAATTAAAAAGTATTTTTTTCGCGTTTTTCGATATTATGATGTATGTTTTCTTTCAGGTCTCGGCTTTTTCCCGCATGTAGATTCTTTTCCCGCATGAAAAATGCGGAAAAAAACTTGATTTTTTTCTGTATAAACTTTGGTTTTCCCCATGTATGCTGGAAAAAATCTACCTTTTTCCACGCAGCGATTTTGAATAACACTAGGTGAATAGGGTAGGAAATAGGGTTTAGGCTAGGGGGTTAGTCAATGGTTGGGAACTAGGGTTAAGAACTAGGGTTAGGAAATCGGGTTAGGAGTAGGGTTAGGATAGGACGCTTAGGATGGTTAGGAATCAGCGGTTAGGCATGGGTCTGGACTGAGGGTTCGCGATACCGGGTGAGGAATAGGGTTGGCTAGGGTGGATAGGGTTAGATAGTTAGGATAGGAGTGTAGGATAGGGTGAGGCTTAGGTAGGAATAGGGTTAGGAATAGGGGGGGCTTAGGAATGGGTTAGGNTACCTTTGGGATCCCGGATTGGATGAAATATAAAAATCAAACCCTGAACACAAGCATTTTTATTTCTTGGAAATGTGGCCGAAAATGTATAACAAACTTTTTTGAGATTAAAAGTTCAGTTTTTTGTCATTCAATTTCCTGATTATATAAATAAGATATTATGATGAGTTTTGAAATATATTATTGAAGGCTTCTTCGAAAACTTTTCTTTTAAATGTTTATAAAAAGTTTTTGAGTAATTTTGTCGGTAATTTTTTAAGATGGAAAAATTTCCAAGCCAGCAAAGTGCTTAGTTTGTTGAAGGATGAAAGCCTTCACTGTTTAACAGAGCGTTTCTGCTCTTCTGCGCCGATGAAACGCAAATAAAAAAAGCTTAAAGCGGATTCTCAGCATTAGAAAAAGAAGGGCCGGCCGGAATATTTTTGTCACCTCTTGGTGGCCCGACTTATCTCATCTGATAAGGCGGCCGTTTGATACACGTTTATATCATAGACAAAAATCGGCGTGAAAGCCTACGCAACTTTTGATATATTTATGTACACGAGGAGCACTATAAGGTGAAATAAGTGTCGCCCTACGTGTTTATTATTTACCCAGAGTTGCTTATACCGCCATAAGAAATTCGACTACGGAAATATATTGGTGATATTTTTGAAGCAATGCGATGACTTTCAAATTCTACTTGGCACTGCTTTGAGGTTATCTGCTGTATTGAGAAAAAATCAAAAATTTATCCAAGACTTTTTTGCGTTATTATGCTCTGATATTTTTGTGGCATGAATTGGATTACTTCTATAAGTAATTATATTATAAGGTCAATTTAAAAATTGTATTTTTTTCGACGTTTCGATATTTATTATGTAGTCTTTTTCAGGTCTCGGGTCTTTTTTCCCGCATGTCAGATTCTTTTCCCGCATGAAAAAAATGCGGGAAAAAAACTTGAGTTTTTTTTCTAGTATTAAAAACTTTGGTTTTTTTCCCGCATTTATGCTGGAAAAAAATCTACCTTTTTTTCCCGCATTCGATTTTTGAATAAACCTAGGGTTAGGAATAGGGTTAGGAATAGGGTTAGGAATAGGGTTAGGAATAGGGTTAGGAATAGGGTTAGGAATAGGGTTAGGAATAGGGTTAGGAATAGGGTTAGGAATAGGGTTAGGAATAGGGTTAGGAATAGGGNTTTTTTTTTATTTGATCAACGAGCAAGACATGCGTAACGATTGATCAAATGTTCCAGAGAGAAGTTGTTACATTTTGAATAAAAAACTTAACTGCCTTATGTCATAAATTAAACTTTACGAATTTGCGATTATTGTCAGAACAATCTTTGCTCAATCACGATTTGTAATAGGAACAAACAAATATAAAAAAAAATGGTTTTATGCAGTTTTCAGAATTTTTTTTGTCGGTTTGTTGTAGGCTCTCGATCATGTCTTTAGATGAATAACACATAACAGCATTTTACATTTTTGACGGAGTCCACCAAAGTCAGTTTATTTATTAGAAAATTG
>SCLH01000014.1:96878-141629 GCA_004367855.1 Oikopleura vanhoeffeni
CTTTTGACTGAGCCCTCAAAACTGAGCATTTCAAAAATGTAAGCTAAAAATGAAAAATGACTGAAATAAAAACTATCCGGGGCCTTTTAGCCATTTTTAATTTAAGAACAATCAAAATTTCAAGAAAAACTCTCTGATGCATTGTCAAACAAGTCTTGTGCTTTTAGATGTACTATGATCCGAAACTGTATCTCCTAGAGCAGGAGGATGAAATTAAAACTTTGACCGCTGTCTTACTAAAACAAGAAATGGAAATTCTGAAATATCATAATTTAATCAAAAAATAACTGCCAATAAAAATATATGAAATGGTGAAATAAACCGAACCAGTCAAGTAATAAACTTTTTTAAAATATATAACTTGCCTGAACATGATGTTAATCAACTTTCTGGAAATCTCAATCCAAATCTAGCGTAACGTTTTAAGTTTTTTGCATTTTGGTACNAAACTATAAAATCTTTCAAAATTGATCCCAATAAATATTTAAACAACTTTGAAAACATTCATTTTCAATTGGCGCACGATACAAAAAATTTGATTCGAAAATTTGACATTTAAATTCCAAGTCGGTATCTTTTGACCCCAAATAGGGCCGAGAAAAAGTTTACCTTCTCTTGACCCCAAATTAGTCTGAATGAAAATTTTATTATGAAAACGCAACTTCATTATTATGCGTCATTAGGGTGGTTGAGGTATTGCACCGACTGAATTAGAGCACAGTGATAAGCATAACTTATGCCGCATTAGTTTGGTCAGTACCGGGAGACTTATCGGCAAAACTTAACTCCACAGTACGGATTCTTTGAGTTAAAGGGGAACTGATTGGTTCACGGAATTTTCTAAAAACTGGAGACCAGACTTATTAAAGCAAAAAAATGAGAATGGTAATATTTTTGTTTCTTTTTTATTACAAGTTCAGCCAGGCGGCGAGTTCAAAATTGGGAAATGAGTTATTCTGAGCGAAATCAGAGACCATTTTTATGTTACCATTCTCGGTTATGAGACTCGGTGGTGACCGATTTGATTTTTATACAAATGTTAATTAAGAGGTAGCGGTTGTAAAGTTAGTAAAGTAAAAAGACCAAAATTCAAAAATGTAAGCTAAAAATGAAAAATGACTGAAATAAAAACTATTCGGGGCCTTTGAGCCTTTTTTAATTTAAGAACTTGACGCACAATCAAAATTTCAAAAAAAAACTCTCTGATGCATTGTCAAACAAGTCTTGTGCTTTTAGATGTAGTATGATCCGGAACTGTATCTTCTAGACCAGGAGGATGAAATTAAAACTTTGACCGCTGTCTTACTAAAAGAGGTCAGCAACCTGGTTGAATATGTCGAAAAATGGTGTTTTTTCGACGTTTCGGTACAAGGCCTTTTTCGTGAAAATGCTAGAAATGTCATTTTCGGAATGTAACAAGTCTAAGGGTTGGTGAGCATGAATCGGTGTCTAGTGTACCCATTTGGGTACACTTAGCACGCCCGTGCTTTCCGTACCCAAATTGGTCCGAATTTAAAAAAAATATCGAGACCAATTTGGTCAAAATGAAAATTATTTGCGATTTGACCAATTAAATTTGAATGAAGATGAGAGTATTTGCAAACGTCATCAGGCGTTAATGCGCCAATCAGACTTCCGTGAAATTTAATATCGAGAGGAGGCCAAACCAATTTTTTCATTCTGGAATCACTTCCACGATGGAAAATTTAGAGACTTTTACGGGGAAAATCCTTAATGATGAATCGGGAAGAAATGCGCAGCCGTTATAATGAATGATGTCATATTTCATGATGAGATTCCCAAAACCACCCCGTTTAATTGTTATTTGACTTAGTTTTCAGGAGGATGTTAAACTACAGGCTTTTGTATTATACAGGGACCCAATATAGCCGAAAGTTTTTTGGCAAACAATCTCAGCCATATTGGCAAATTCGGCGATATTGGTACATTCGGCGATAAGGGAACATAAATTGATATTTTTGTTTTATAAATGCGTAGGCGTTCGTAATGACGTCATATGTCGANTAATAAGAAGCTAAGTAATAATTATCGGTGTGACGTAGTTTATAAAGACCCCGTGGTGGCCGTTAATGTCCTTTCGATATACACGTTTAAGTTATATCTATTACCGTATGAGTCATACGGTATGACGCATAACTACGAACTTTCTCAAAAAATGCATCCTTTAACTGCCCAATGCCAATTTGGCCTTATATATTGACCACTTTTCGGCTATATATATAAGTCGGAATCATATATAATAGATCCAATGAAAATATCAGCTTATCGTCAGGCTTTTCCACTTTATGTACTTTTATATCAACCAAGATTATCAATAATACAAAATCGAAAATTTAACCGCGGCCGGGTACTTGGTCGCTGCCGTTTTATGCCAGGCAGTGGGAGGCTTTGGAAAATTGATCCAACAATGCATTTGGGACCTGATAACCAAGTGTGACCTACCGCACTCAAATTAATCAAAAAAAATTTCGACTTCTTTGCTTTTATTTCGTATTTTTTTCTAAGTATTTTTTTTCAACAATAGAAGTTTATCATAAAATAACGTTCTGGCTTAATTTACACCCCTTAAAAACTATAAAAAATCTTTCACCTTGAAGTGAGTCTCCAACTCTTTCTGATTCCTACGTGTTTTTGTTGCTCTTTTCTTTCTGATACCAATTTTTCGAAAAAATCGAAGCACATTTTTTTCCGGAAATTTTTCTCACGTTGATCCCTTCAAAAACATTTTATAATTTGTAGTTTGAGGTCGAAAACATTGAAAAAAACGCTTCGAGAGGAGTTTCTTATTAGTCTTCTGTGCTAGTGTCCTTGCCTCGAACTCGACGTACGGATTCCACAAATTACTCACACCTAGACAGGAGATTACCGAATTTATTGGTGAAAATAACATGGCTAAAATATTCGCAAAAAACCGGTAGTTTCTGCCGGCATTACTAGCAAAAACTGAAGTGATTTTTTGAAAAACTGCTTCTAGAGCACCCTAAGTTTATAAGTCCATACGGTCTATATGTCATAATTTTGTAAGCTGCTTATTTCTAAATAAACCCTGTCGGAGAGATATGCATTTTTGAAAATTTTGGTCGAGGGTATCAGCACTTGTCTGGTATACGTATCCTGTAGTGTATCGGAACAAAAAGTCCATTGTATTAATGGTTTTGACACAGATTATAGGTGTAGATCCTACAAACATGGCTAATCTTAATTTGTCCCCATAGTTTCTTCGTGTTAGGCCTGATTTCTCATCCGGAAAAGTCAATTCCAGCGATCTCAGCTAACCCCCCTTAAGGAGGACAAAATCCTGCGCAAAATTTCTTAATTGTTTGATTTTTTTTTGAAATTTTTTCACGCCTTCAAAAATTAATATTCGAACCCAACCTTCCTTAATAGATTAAAAACGATTTTTATAAGCTTGAAACTATATTCATGGCTCTCCGGGGGGGGGGCGGGGGGGGGGGGTGGGGGGGGTGGGGGGGTAGCTAATCGATAATAAGCTAGAAAAAATATATACAAACATCATTTTCGTAAGTTATTTATTGACTCCAGTCAGCCAGTTTATGGCACCCTCTTAACTATTCACATACATATCTTCGAATCCACACACTAGGACGCTTCACCGGACGGTGTTGACATGCTGGTTACACTGTTGGATGATAATTTTATCATAATCTTTGTTTTGCTAATACAAACTTAATGTTGTTATTTATGAAATCAGTATAAATTCACTATTAATATAATTACAAAATCTGCAGGGCAATCTCTTCTGTGGCAGTTTTTTGAAAAAAAGGGGAAGGCCCTAAATTACCTCCTAACAAGAGTTCTTCCCGCCTTAATAAAAATTCGATATTGGCTATGTTCGGCGATATGAATGACCGAAATCCACAATTTTCCGTTTACCAAATTAAAAACAATCATTTTGAAATTCATTTCCGACGACCCGCTGCGGGCGATCTTGAGCGGTTTTAAATTTGTCCACACAAAACTTAAATTTACCAAAGATGCCAGAGCGCTGCCGTCGGCCTTTAATTTAATAGTGATTGGTCAAAATCCAAGCGAATCATTACAATCTAACAAATATTATATATATTATATCTATTTTTAAGGTCTTTCTATTCACGAGAGAATCATTCTTTGTTATATCTTAAAGTCATTGAAAATAGTCATCTATTTATTTCCACAGCTACAAAAGTTATTTTGGTCAGTCCTAGCTTTTTTGAGTTCCAGCTACTGTTTTTATCCCACCCAAGTAGACTATGACAATAATTTCTCATTGACTTTCGAGTCACGAGCTCTTTTCATACCAGCTCGAAATCATCTTACGCCATTGTTTTCTGATCTTCACCGTTCATGCGGATCGGTAAGTAAACTACTTTCAAAACGTTTGCTGATGAAATTTTATTTAAAATTGCCAGAAAGTCTCTGAAACGTGAAATTTTTCATAGATTCAAAGAAATTTCAATTTTTTTTTGTCTCTTGAGCTCAAATTCAAACAAATAAAAAAGTTTTCAAACCTTTTCGCCTGGTCGAACCTCTAGTCACTATTCCCTTCCTATCACACTTTCTGTAAATATCCCGGCCCTGATTAGCAAATCTAGTGTGTTTCTCTTTAGTAGCCTAGGGCGGGATATTTACAAAAGTTGTGTATGATAGGGATATCCCTTTATCACTTTTTGGTTAGAATGCGTAGCCACTACTCCTCTTCTAACGTGTGATTTTACGTTGGTGGCCACGCATTCTAACCAAAAAGTGATGAAGCGGATTATGAGGGGTATTTCTTTTTCTACGATATCTTTGAAAAAAAAAAATTTTGACAACAATTTTCATTCATTTGTCCAGCTCTCTTACAGCCATTTTTCACCTTACACATTCTCTCTTGATTTTTATTAGCGTCTTCAACTTTCACTCTAAAACTTTTATGAAAAATTATAATTAAAAAATAGACGTAAACTTTAGGTATCCTGATCCTAGATACCATCAAGTTCTGCGACCCCTGGACACTAAACAAGGAGTCTGCCATACTAATCATAACGATCCGTTAAATCATTTGATTTGAACCTGGGACCATACATCGATTGATATCACTTCGTATGCATTCAAAATGGCAAAGTTCTGTTTATCCGATACGCATCCCAGTATATAGTCCAGAATCTTTGAATTCTCGGTTTCGGTTTATAATTGCTTTTAATTACATTGATACAAATTTCGGTACGACCTTAATACAATTATTCTACTACTCTTTGATTTTCACTGCAAACCACCTACAAAATCACTCTTCCGGAAAAAATACGTAAAAAATCACACAATTATATTCACTTTGATTCTTACCCTCTCAACTTTTCAACTAGCCTTAAACTCGGTTATACATCACATTTAATTAACACACCTGCAAAGCTTTCAGCACTTCCCTTCAGTAATCGCAACTTTAACAGTGATTATACATTATTCTTTGATGGGCACAATCGCCATTGGCGATACTATCACTAGAAATGACCTTTTCTACACTTATGAAAATTTTTTCATCTCTCCTGTAGCTTTACAATATAAATTCATACACCTTATTTATCCGCCGTTCAGAATTTGCACAAGTTCAACTGGAGATTGTGGGTGCACAATGCTGGAGTTTAATTATTTTTTCAAATCACGGACCTATTTTCTTTTTTGCAATCGTAAAAATACAAAAAAATCATGGCTTCAAATATATTATTTCATTAGAACATCGGCATGTGCTTTGCAATACAGTCTAGAAATACTGCATTTATTTTCAATGAATCTAGATAAAGGAAAATTTTCAGATTCTATATCCCTTTATCACTATTTTGGTTTTCTTTCACTGGTCTTTTTCATGCTTGTATTAGTTAAGAGTCAATTTAAAAATTGTATTTTTTCGTACGTTCTTGACTTTATTATTAGTTCATTTTTCAGGAATTGAGAAATCTTCAAAAAATTATTTCGATGCCAGTAGAAAAAGGTTAGGCAGCGAAAAGCCAATTCGATATTGCAATCAATTTGATATGTCGAGTACACTCAGTTGCGTCTACATTTTTAAAGCCCCGATCCTAGTTATAGTTATAGAAGTATCCTTCTATTTTGTTTCAAAGTTCGCACCGTACATATAAATTTCACTTATTATTGTGTTTCTTTTCTGAACATTTACTAGTACGGTAGTCATTTTCAAATTTTCCAAGATTTTTACGCCATTATAAGGTTACTAACAGGTGAAAAGGATATAACACTTTATCGTCTGCGTTGTTTTTCTGAAGCCATCACATTTTCATTTCACTTATCTAAATTTTCATAGAGTTAAAACCACTCAGCCCAATTAAGGCGCGTTGCTCTCTTTCGGGCGGCCAATGACTGCGAGCATATCCGATCTGCTTAAAATGCAATCAAAACATGGTCTCAAATATACAATTTCCAGATATGCATTAAATGTAAAATTATAATTTTCATGAAAATACGCTATGAAATATATCGTTTGCCAGAATTTAAACAACTTTTAGTAATAATGGCATCCACGTGGGCGCCCTTAAATATTTTAGATCTACTAAACATGCCAAAAAAAAATTCCCAAAACCAAAATTTCGACTATGCAAGCGAATTAGCAGCATATAATTTCATGAAAAAATAGCTTGAAATATTCGTGCTAATTAAATATTCAGAACTCTAGAAAATGGTCATCACCGGTGCCGCTCCTATATTTTTGATCTACTAAACATTGCAAAAAATGGCTCCCAAACCAAAAAATTTGCGAATATGCATTTGAATGTAAATTTTTATAACAAAACTACTTTTATTCCTTGAAGTATTAATCAACCTTCTCTAATTACTACCTTTTTGTAAGCTATCAGCCGCGAACTATTTTCTGTTTATTTTCGTCAAAATTGGTTCATCATTAATGAATAATTCCTGCCTTTGATTTCGGGCCATTCGGGATAGTGAGCAGAATATTTCGGTTTGAACACAGGCGGCCGCCGTCCCTAGTGTGTGTCTTTTTCCACACCAATTCTAGGTTTCAAACCGGAAACCATTTTGATATAGTCTGATATATATTTGTTGACCAAAAAAGTTTAAAGAACCTGTTTTTTTAATAAAATTCTCTCGGCTTGAAATGCTCTTATACTAATTTATTTAAAAAGCTGTCCCAGATTCGCATTTTAAGACAATAATTATTCAAATACAGAGAGAAAAAAATATTTAATTCTTTCGGCGCATTTTGATTGGTCAGATATTATTTTTCAAAAATCGATTACCATCTTTTTTCTCACATGCTTTTTTACGGCCAGCGTGCATAAAAATCTGAGAGGAAACAATATCTTATTGATTTTTATGTCGGCCAATCAGAAGGGAGCGTAAAAATCCATTGGGAACAATTTTTGAATATGACCTCGGTTATATGTAATAGAAGGCTTTTTCTAAGCAGATTAAGAATTCCTTCTTAACTTTTTAGGCTGTGTTTAAGAATAAGATTTTTTTCTTGCAATTTTAAAGGTTTGATCTTTTCAAAAAATTCAAGCTGCTTGTTTGTGCAGTGGCGTTTGTTCGGTCAACCCCGGAAAAAAAAGGCTTGTTTAATAAGTAGAGCCACAAAAGAATTATATTTGTTAACATGTGTGAATTTTTTGTCGGTTCAGTGTGGCCGTGTAAAGCACCTAGTTGTTGTAATATTTGTTGAGTTGTTCACGCCAATGTACTTTTCTGTTACATCAGCATATAAATCTATAAGAAAGATTACTATTCTTGATAGTCTACTTTTTCAGCGGGTTTAAGGCTGTGGGTGATATCACGCTGTCACGTTTAATGGTTTGAGAATTGTTTATATTGTTATTTATAAGAAATGTGTGTGGTAGGTTTCCATGCATTATGTCAAATTGTTAGAAAGCTATGTTTAGAGCATCTAATAACTAGGGTGGGTAAGGATAGCTAATACGTAGTGAGTGTTTCAACAATAGGATTGTTCCATATCTTCTTTTTGAGTTTTTCCTTTTGCGATTCTGAGGGTTTCGAACGATCTCGATTTTCGGAACGTTCTTTAATTTTTTGTTCAAGCAAATAACGGGGAAATTGATTTTTTAAATAGATTTGTTTAGAGATTTCAATAGCCCTATCTCTTGCTTCTGTAGTAGTGCTAGAATGGTGACACCGATAAAGCTCACCCATAAAAGGCTCCTTTTTATAATTTTTAGGTGATACGCCTGTTTTAAAATTAATTAAGCAATCTGTTGCTGTGAGTTTTCTATAATGTTCTAGCAAGAGTTGATCATTTCTGATAATTATGGTTGTATCTAAAAATTTAATTTATTGTCAATCATATTTTCAGTAGTAAAAGATGATCTAGTTAATAATAGTTGGCTTTTTTGCCCTTTTATTGAGTATCACCAAAATATCGTCCACATAGCGATAATATGCCAAAATGTTGCCATTATATATTTCGTTTTCTATCATCTTTTGTTCGAACATGTGACAGAAGATATTAGCTAATGGTGGGGATAATTTACCGCCCATTGATACACCACTAATTTGACGAAAAAATCCGTTATGCGCTTCAAAAGTGCTTTATTCAGTCAAAATATCTTTAAAAATTTTTTCGAGTATATGTCGATCAGGGACCTTGACGGTTTTTGTGATAACATTCCCTAGAATTTTTATAGTTTTAGCTTTAGGTGGGAAAAATTTATGAATATCAGCATAAATAAAATCCATTATGAATTAAAGTACCCTTTTTAATTTGATGCTAGTGTNTAAGCTTTGACAATCGTATGATATCACTTCGTGCTCATGCGAGTTAAAACGGCCAGATTTAGTGAACTCTAAAAATTTAGTTTTAAAAGTCAGCGTAGAGTCTACAGAAAATTTACATTGTAGATTTATAGGCGAAATTAAATCTTTCAAGTAAGCCTCTACGCCTGAAGTGATAGAATTAATACTGGCGACTATCGGTCGTAGCGGTTCGTGATTTTTGTGGTTTTTAATAATACCATAACCACGTTTCAAACTTTCGATCGGTTGGACTTTGATTTCATCCCGATTAGTTAAAAAAAGTTTCAAATTTGGTTAAAATTAAATTTTTTGTTCGATCGACCTCCTACAGGCTGCCTTTTTTTTAAATATTTAGAATTTTATCAGGTGAAGTTTTATCGGTCAAATTATAGATTATAACGGTAGGAGACGTATGAGTGTTATTTTTAGATTTGAGAAGATTTTGAAATTTTAAATTACGTCTTTTATCGTTACATTTTTCAGATAATTTTATTCGCGATTTAAATATATTAATATTTTGTAAGCATCTGATCACTTCTAAGCAGATAAGATAAAGAGAACTTTAGTCTGTGTTGGTGTTAAAAAATGTTACAACGTGAGTTTCATGAGCAGAGTCAAAAAATTTGCTGAATTTTTTAGTGTTGTGTGTCGGAGAAGAAGTTTTCGTGGTTTTTCTGTGGAATTTGTGAAATTTAGGAGGATTTCTGATTCGCTGCATTGATTAAGAAATTTAAAATGGCTCTTTCGGTCTTGTTGCAATTTTCGGAGTTTTCGAGACATGATAATTATCATTATAAGGTCAATTTTAAAAATTTTTATTTTTTCGACGTTTGGACATTTATTATGTAGTCATTTTCAGGAATGAGAAACTAAAAAATATTTCGATGCAGAGAAAGGTTAGGAGCGAAAAGCAATTTGAATTGCAATCAATTTGAATAGTTGAGCCTCAGCTGCGTCACATTAAGGTGGAAATGATACCGCCGCAGTGCTTCGATTGCACTCTTTGGCCCATCTAGTGTGAGAACCAATTTTCGCAAAGCCACGAGACCACCACCAATCTTTTTTAATTGCCCGATTTAGCATCACTTATTTTTGAAAACAATTTTTTACATAGACACTACTCCGTTAACACAACTTTGGTGAATTTTTTTAGATTAAATAAAATAATCAATATCCTTTTCCCAACCTAAGTCCATCTTAAAAATGCTTACTATGTCTATAGCGCGTGTTCGAATCCAACGAATGCTGTCTCAGTGATTGTCTTAGTGATTGCTTGAGTGATTACACACCGATCAACTTTTGCGGTCCCAATATCGAGCACCCTTGCCTATAATCATACTCAAGACAATCACTAAGACAACATTATTGGGATTCGAACACGTGCTAAAGAGATAGTAAGCATTTTTAAGATGGACTTAGGTTGGGAAAAAGATATGAAATATAACAAAATATACATGGAGATAGTCGACCAGCCAAGTTAGCTATGGTTCATAACTGATTGAATGACGTATTATGATCTCTAATTAAATAGGGAATTATAATATATTATCAGAATAATAGATTATTATAATTATAGCTAATTGAGTGACGTTTTAAAATCTATAATTGAAGTTTCATAATATATTCAAATAACTAGATAGAGATGATTTTTGAAAATGAAACAACTCGCTTGTAATGACACATCTATGGTTTATGTAATGTCTCTTTTGATCTTTGTTTATAATTTTGTGAACAGTTCTGATCAGGTAACGGCAAAACTGGATTGGTACCGATCCGATCCAATACAGTTAAAATTTCCCCCCCCCTCTCCGATACGATCCGATCTAATATAGTTTTTATTTCACCCCTCCTCGATCCGATCCAATACGATTTTTGTATTCTTCATGCCGATCCCTGGTTCTGATAGCGTCTGATATTAACGCACTATTGGGTAAAATGATAGAAAAATACAAGTATATCCCCTTATCACACTTTTGTGCTAATCCCGGCCCTCCTACTTAAAAACACACCACGTTTGCTAATCAGGGCCGGAATTGGCACAAAAGTGTGATAAGGGGATATTATAAAACTGGAAAAGGAGGCTATTCATAATTGGAAACTCGAAACAATTTATAAGAGCGAGTGACGCCAAATATATTTCTTGTCAAACTTTTAATAACGCATTTCGTCTAAAATGTTTTTACCAAAAATTTCCCTTTAATTTTTGTATGTATTTTTTTTTATATTTTATTTATATATAATATTTTAGAAAATTAAATTATTCAAAATCTGGATTATTTAAAAGTGCTAGATTATCAAACAGTAAATTTGAATGTGAGAACAGAGTAAAATTATTAACGTTACGTTACGGTAATGACATAATTTTAAACTTATAATTAAACATATACCAATTAAAGCGAAAATACAAATTTTCAAACCCTTTCTCACCGCTGGACGGCTCAAAATTGGTATAAACATTTTTTAATACTTATCGACCCGAGAATTTTCAGCACATATTCATATAGTTTTTACTTTGCTACCTGGTTCTACTGGTCCGAACTCGACACAAAGCATTCCCAATTTTTGGTTTATATAATTTCAAATTAAAATCCATCAAAGTCTCACCGCAAATCGAAAATATTTCCGCATCGAAAATTTGATAAACCACTTTCTTCCGTGGTAGGTTACAACAAAGGAACAAAGACAAGGTTGAGCTATGGTTTACTACAAGCGTTACTCGACGCGCGAAGACGGAAAAAAATGGAATAAAAATAAAACGATAAACTGACTCCCTATATCACCTCTTATTGTATATTTGAAACCAAATTCCTCTTTTTCTAGGTAATTGTAAAAGTACATGGAAATTTAAAAACGCTTGTACATTTTTGCTTTGTAAATAATGCTCTGAACTTTGTCCAAAGCAAGAAGTTGATTACATTAAAGATATTGAAAATCAACTTTTCACTATGTAACACTATTGTCAATAAAATTTTGCTACTTCTGAACATCGATAATCATTTCTTATTTATTTGCAAAATCTTATGCATGTGATCCAAAGACATCATATGGACCATCATATATAGTCCAAAATGCGAGAATATGATGGGATCGCCTCTTTAATAAAAGACGATTTCATTAGCTGGATATAAAACTCAGTTCATTGATTGGCTGTCACAGGCCAGCCTGCCTGTGAACCGCGAGGTATAGAGCCGATGGTTCTAATTCATAAAATCAAAGATCAAATATTTTTTCGACTTTATTTTCTTTTTTCCTACGAATTCAGCGTGGGTGCGAAAAGTTAACTTATTTTTGGCGATCAGAAATGTTTTTTGATATAGTTTGAAATGTATAGTTCGATATAAGCAAGTCAAAAGCATACGTTTTTCTTTTGTTTTAAGAGGGTTCTGGGTGCTAACACAGCAATTTGCTTGGTATTTTCACTACTTTTGAACAGTCTATAACTTTTGATTGGGATCCTTAAACTTAAAACTGAAGAGCAAATATTGTTTCACAAACCCTGTTTATAATAATTATGTTTGTGAAATTATTTCTGAATTCGTAACAAAGTTGTAACGATCTTTACGAAATTGATTTTCTTGGCCTGAAAATTTTCTCCAGCAGCTAATAACTGGCAGAGTCTACATACAACTTGATTCATTTTTTGACAAAAATTAATAAAACTAAATAGAGAAGACGTTTCACGTCGAATAATTGCATATTTACGTTTACGTTTTTCGTAAAATTTTAAAAACATCCCAAAAATCCTCTTCGTAACACGTCCAATAACTCTTTAACTTTATTTGAGAAAGACAAAATTTGTGTTTAAAAAGATTAAACGCAATTAATGCATAATGCAACTGTAATTTACAGTTCACGTCGGAAATTTAAAATTTTATATCTGAATAACTCGTGATCACAAATACCGCGCGCACTCCTATAACAATAAAAACAGCATGTGAATATCAAAATAAACAATAAGAAGCCTAATTTCTGTAAATACTAGTGTCAGACTTTTGAAAACATACTTTTCTTGGTAAGTTTGTACATATTAATGTGATATGCTAATTTTGATTAAAACTCTATAAATAGACTTTAAAGTCGAAATGGCAAATTTTAATAAGTCGTAATTGATTTCTTAGGGCTTATTCACCCGGAAATTGAATTTGTTTTTTCATTAATCTAACATAAAAAGATAATTTCTGCATGCAGTCCAGCACCCAGAACCCTTTTAAGGGGGTGACGACTCTGATTTAATAAAGGCCTTAGAGGCATTAAAAATGCTCCAAATTGATGCGAGGTGATAATTAAGTGTACTATTATTTCGATTTTTTTCTAAGTATTTTTTAAAAGATGAAGTTAAAAAATAACGTTTGCTGGAATTTGACCACTAAAACTTCAAAATATCGACTTGACGGAAGCCAACTTTTTTATCAGTGTTTTACTGGCTTTCTTTAAAGCCTAGTGTCGAAAAAATCAAAGCATTTTTTTTCGGAATTTTTTTCGAAAATGACCAAAAAAATCATATTTTGAGTTTAAGATGGAAATCGCACATAATCGTGTCTTAATCTTTTACAAATGTTCTGGAAAATACTTGATAAAAATTTGAGCCATTTTGCAAATATATATATCCTCGGAGAAGAAAGATTTTGAAGTCTGAAATTGTGAAAAATCGTCTGTTATTTGGCGTTCTAGAATTGTTTTGTCGCCCGATCAAAAAAGCTTGCCTTAAAATATTGACATACTACCGTCACGTTATATGTGACAATTTGAGCTCAATTTGACATACCGTCTGGGAGGACATAGATTTTGCAGTTTGAAAAATGTCACCTTGTAACGATACTGTACCTATTGGTGTAATGATAAAAAATAATTTGTGATGTACTTTTTCGCAAGATTAGGGATAGATCTACAAGCTTTTCCGGTTTTTCTCATGAACTGTTAGTTTTCAGTATATTTCACCGAGAAAATGTCAAATCAGAGTCTAGCTGTCAGCTGTTCGGATAAAATTTTAAATAATATTATTGAAATTAAATTGCTAACTCTATAACATGTTTGTATTGAAAGTCTCAAGAAGTTATTTATGCGCCTATTTGACGCTTGGAAAGTTATTTGCGTATTAAAAGGCATAGGGTGTGAGGAAGTAAAAATAATATGTGTATGAGCTTTCACTTCCGGATTTAACCTGGAAAAATTTTCAATTCAGTTTAAAAATCATTCAAAATAGCCTTCTTTGATTGTTTTTATCTTTATTGCCAATAAATTATTGGGTTCTGTTTTTGTCTCCACAGGTGACAGTCTATAACAAATTATTATTGAAAAGTAATCAATTAGCCCTTGTTTCTAAAATAACTAAATTAATTAACAATTTTCTTTCCGAAACTTTATTGAATTTATTTGCCCTACATAGAAGTCACCTTTCCGGATAATGATTAATTTTTCAACGAATTCCTCGAACATATTTGGAGTAGTTCTGTATCTCCACCCGACTGCTGAGTCGGCTGAAACTTATAAGATAAAGCGAAAAAAAGTTAACCTCAGCCAATCATCGCGACACTATAAAAGCTTTATCTTTTACGGTACTTGCTGGGGCTTTGATGCCAATTTTTCAGTCAAAATTTGTATATAATTTGAGTTTTGAAAATGACTCATCCGATTAAGTTCTTATATAGCTCAAACTTAGCACAAATATCTAGTGAATATTTAAAAAAAAAAGGTTCGAATCAAACCATTTTTTTGTTTTCAACTTAAATCAGTGATATTGTCTAATTATCAGTTTTTGTTCAAAAAAAGAAACAATGATCTGCTTCGGACTATTTTTTCAAATCTATATTTCTCTAAATATTTTGTCTTAGTTTGAGCTATCTAAAAACTCAATCGCATAAGTTGTTTTCAAAAGCTGAATTAAATTAAAATGTTGGCTAAAAAAGTGGCATTAAAGCGTCAGCAAGTACCGTAAAAGATAAAGGTTTTATAGTGTCGCAATGATTAGCTGAGGTTAACTTTTTTTTCGCTTTATCTTATAATTTTCAGCCGACTCAGTACTGTAATTGATATGACATAGCTCAACTTCTTGTCAGTTTCAGAGCTCCAAAAATTGACTCAAAAGAATGAGGTCAGAAATCGATTCTAGAATCTAGATTTTTTAAAAAATACTCGTGTACAATCAAGTCAGGGGGCATCGCGACAAGCGTGTACATAATGTGCGTCTCCGATTGGCTGTTCCTTCAACATAGTAGGAAAATATCAGTAATATTTTGCGACAAACGTCGCTGCACCCTGAGTTGATTGTATACAAAACTTCAAATACCTTTTAAATCTGGTCATAATTTCAGACTGAAAGTTAGGGATCATTTATTTATGAACCATTTTGAAATACTGCAAAATTTTTTTTTAACAAACGCCGATTTTTGCCGAGCTGAAGCTTTTTCTTGAAACTTACAAAACTTACCGTATACACGAACTTGTATCACGAAAACCTTAAAGATGCTGACGCTAAACGTCGTTTAGTAAATTTAAAGAAATATATACTACAGGGAGGGAATCAATATCGAAAGTTTTTGCCAACAAATTTCGGCGATATTGGCAAATTCTCGAGATCCATACATGGGAGAAACTTAATTTTTGTTGCATTCAAAATTTTGTCATCGGTTTGTTTCCGAATCAACTAAAAAATTTCGGATTTGACCAAAAAAATTCTGAAATTCGAATTTTTCCCAGTATTTTTTTCAGTATTTATGCTTTATTTTTTGAATGCTTTGACCGATGACCTTAATTGAAGTTGCATCAGGTAGCCGGCAATTTAATCTTGCAATCCACTAACAAAATTTTTAGAAAAAACTCAAAAAAAATTTCAACAATATTTCTTAGATGGTGAATTTGTGGTACCTGAACTTTGTGTTGGTATCAAAAACTTAATTAGATATCGAGAAAACCACGCCATATCCCTTAATCACTTTTTGGTGAGAATACGTAGCCACTACTTCTTTACACGTGTGATTTTAACGTTGTGGCTACGCATTCTAACCAAAAAGTGATAAAGGGATATAACCACGTCGATTGCGAAAACCAGTATCGATTGCGAAAATAAGCTTTTTGTGTGAAAAGTTTTTGATACCAGTGCTGTAAATGATATTAATAAAACGCTTAAGATACCGAAATCGGCAAATTTAACGTGTAAATTTCATCGATTTTGAGCAAATAGACTTAAAATCGAATTTCTGACGCCATATTTTCCGAGAAAAACTCATTATTAGTGGGCGCACAAAAAATTAAAAATTTCTGATATCTCCTCGCAAAATGATTTTATCGTGAAAAAGCCGAAAATCGACCGTCCTACAAAAAACTTTTTGTTACTTTTTTTGACAAATTCAGACAATTTTCTCAAACATAGTGTAATTTTAACATCGTACGACTCTTCCTCATCAAACTAAAGGTGTTTAAAAAACAGTGAAACGCGTCGGTGACTGCCTCCAGGCCGGTTGGAAGATGTCTACAGTAATAACTTGTTATAGTTAATAAACAGGTTGTTTGATAAATTGAAAAAAATGATTTAATTTGACGTTTCGTGTTTTTATGTTTTTTGTTTATCTTCGGCTTTGAACGAAGGCTGTCAACAACTTGATATTCACCGTAAAATTTAAAATGTTAAAAATTTTAAGTTCTTTGTTGACTTTTCAATAATTGACGCTTAAAATATTCTAAAGAAATTTTCATGATTTCAAAAAATATCAACTCATTTCATCTAATTTTGTTCAGAAAGTACAGTATTGGATTTAACGTGTCAAAGTACGAATTTGTATTTCAAAAACGTAAATTTTTGGTAGGAATTATAAACAATAAAGGATTTTTTGGTTGTCCCGAAAATGTCTTTGCGGTAAAAAAAACGAAGAAAAGACTTTATTTTCTTTACATAAAAGAACCTACGGTATGTTACAAATATTGTTTTTCTGATCTTTTTTAACAATTGAAAAATATATCACTTTTGAAAATTCAAGTTTACCATTCTGGCATTGCCCGAATATATTATTTTCTAAACTAAAGGGACTCTCTTTGGTTGATAGTTCAACCTGTTTCCATTACGGGTTTTGGAAACGACTCATGCAATTAGATTCCTAGATGGCTCTGCATTGCAACCCTTTTCGTTCAATTTCAGAAATATAACAAAAGTTTTTGCGGAAATTTTATTTCAATCATGATTTTTTAGATTTATTTTGTACAAAACACATTTTTATACATTTATTGTGGTTTTTATATATATTTATTTATAAATTAATTTAATATATTAAATTAATATAATTATTATACATTCGAAAAAACGGACAATGTTTTGATATCCCTATCGCCTACGTTAAAACTCGCACCTCATGATGAGGATTCGGAATTTACATTTCGGGGAGAGTATTGTATATTTATTTTTTTAAAACTGGTCGTTTTATTTCATTTTTTATTGCGAGTTGTTTTTATTCTTCACTGGATAAATAAAAAAGTAAAATAAGCATCGAAAAGATATCAATTACAAAAAGATCTGAATCGAAAAATGCTATTTTGATTGATAAAAACTAATTACTTTTTTTGTACATCTCACTATTTATTCATTTCTTTGCACAAAATTATTTCGCAAATCAAGTCTTTATAAATCATTAAACTAGCTTACTTTTAATGCCATCGAGTAGTTTCAGCAAAGTATCACGAAAACATTAAAAATAAGCAGAAATATTAAGAGAAAATTTCAACAAAAAACATCGGACGTTTAATATCCAAATCGGACCTTCTTTCTATTTTTCGAACACTTTTCTGAATATCCCCTATTCACAGTTTTGTTAATATCCCGGCCCTCATTAGGAAACGTAGTGTGTTTTTAAGTATTAGGGCCGGGATATTAACAAAAGTGTGAATAGGGGATATAAAGTTTTTAATAAATAGTTTTTGAGAACAACAAATAGAAAGAAAAAACTCAAATTAGATCAACTTTAACATGCTGAATTTGTATGCAAGACCTGCTGGTTTCGTTCAAATTTAACTTGACTTATAAATTAATAAAGGAGCAGTTTTTAATTGTCATTTAAAAAATCAAGCTCAATCTACTTTATTCTATCTAACCGATATACCCTTTATCACCTTTTGATTAATCTAATAGATGTATGCTGAAAAGAAGACAAAGCAGCCTCATGAGTGGCTAGAAGGGGTCTTGGGAGTGTTAGGATTGGCTCCCTCAACCCACATCTATTAGATTAATCAAAAGGTGATAAAGGGATATTTTAGGCCTTAAATCTGAAATTTTGGTAATTTGAATTTTTAAAACTTTTGGACGCTGGCTATAAGAGTAAAACAATCGCGTTTGTTGGAGCGTTTTCGATAATTATATTTTTCCGACGCTAAAAAAGAAAACCAGCAAGAGTCTTTATATTCTTACAATTTTTGTCTCTATTATTGTATTTTGAAAATAATTTTTTTCTGGTCATTTTAAGACCGAAATTTTTTTTGGTTTTGAAATGTTTATTTTATGATGGCTCTAAACTAAACACTAAAATATTCAAATCATTAGATTAATCAAAAACTTTCCTCAATTTAATTACAGAAAATAATCAAATTACACTGTTTTCGATGAAAATTTTTAAATGTATTTATTGATTAAAAAATCAGAAATGATTGTCAAGAATAATGTCGCGTCGTATCGGCATGTTTTTCATTCAATTACTATGATCTAAATAAAAATCTCTAGATTTAACTCACCATGCAGATCAATGAAATCAAACGCGAATATCATGAGGTAAATTTTTGCTGGCATCTTTTTTTCAAAAATCAAGGCCAATCTTGATTGAACAACTCTAATTTAATATCTTGACATAACTATTTTCATTGATTCTCATCAGCGAATGCAGTTTATCAAGTTAAGTTCTCGCCTTCTAAATAGTACAAAAATCGACCCAAAAAAGTCTACTGCTTGAGAAGTTTGTACCAGCCTTCCCTTTACTTTTGCTAAAAAAGATTGACATTGTATTTATTTGTATCCTTAGTCAAGAGACCCGTCAACGACCCCTGGTCGCAATCAAAAGTTTCTTAAGGGGCTTGTATAGGCTGGAAAGGCTTTTTTGAAAGCTCATAACTTTTTATTCCTTCATAACAATCTTATAAAAATCTGGAATAGTAGTTCGTAATTCTGGAAGACATTTACTTCTGACTTTTTTCATAGCCATGTTCGACCAACCGGTAAATTGAAGTTATACCGCGAGCAAAATTTTTTTTCTTTTTCGCTTTATTTCAAAACAACGTCATTTTCGGAATGTAACAAGCCCAAGGGGTGGTGAGTCACCACTGATGATCAAGATGTTGTAAGGAATTTCCGAATGTGGCTGTAAATCGACAAAAAAGTGTGCCAAATTGAAAATTTCGAATATGAAAGTGAGAATTAGACAATTTAAATGCCACCAAAAGTTTCCTTGGGTACGGTTTGCTGGAAAAGATATTAGCAACTATGGTCTGATTTTTAACAGAAACGGTGCTAGAGATCAAAAAATAATTTTGATTAAAAAGTTTAATTTTTGTCTAGAATCCGCTGTGATCATAATCAGACCATAGTTGCTAATATCTTTTCCAGCAAACCGTACCCAAGGAATCTTTTGGTGGCATTTAAATTTTCTAATTCTCATTTTCATATTCGAAATTTTCGATTTGGCACACTTTTTTGTCGATTTACAGCCACATTCGGAAATTCCTCACATAATCTTGCTCACCACCCCTTGGGCTTGTTACATTCCGAAAATGACGTTGTTTTGAAATAAGGCGAAAACGAAATAGGACTTTCAAAAAAAATTTGCTCGCGGTTAACTCAATTTACCGGTTGGTCGAACATGCTATGAAAAAAGTCAGAAGTAAAATGTCTTCCAGAGATTACGAACCACTATTCCTGAGATTTTTATAAGATTGTTATAAAGGAATGAAAAGTTATGAGCCTTCGAAAAAGCCTTTCCAGCCTATACAACCCCCTTAAATTACAAGACACCGTTTTTGGCCCGAGATTCATTTTGCACTGAGTTTTGAAAGTTTTAAAATTCTCTTGCGTTTATTAATATTTTGTCAAATTTTACAGATTGTCGCCATTCGTCGCAAAGTTGAAACTGGCAAATCTTTCGGCGACCTTATTTTCACCTTCAGTTTCTTTATTTTTTGTCGGAGTTTTCAGCGATAGTTTCTTCCATTTCTTCTGAGTTTTCAGCTAAATTTTCTGGTATTTCTTCAGAGTTTTCTGCTTTGATTAGGGTTCGGACCAGGAGAATTAGGGGCAAAGTAAACCGATAGTAATCCTAGCCAAAAAGTGTTCAACTATAGTTAGGTTACCTAACCCAAAGAAAATTTGAGCCACCTAGTGGTCAATAAAAGTTATAAAGAAGTAACTCACAATAAAATTTGCTTCATTATAAAAAATGAATAAAAGTTGTTCGAAAATTTCTAAAATTTAAACTGAAGAATTGTTCTTAAAATTTTCTTATCTAACGTTCGATAACATGAGTGACCCAACAGTTTTGGGCCAACATATGTTTTCCTCCCTTTTGGTCAGATATAAACTATTTTCATGATAACAAAATCTTAGTTTCAGGCGAGATCAGGCTTAATAGAAGATTGGCAATTAAAACATAATAACGTTCAAATTCTAGCGAAATCCTCTCGATTTTTGTGATAATATTTTTAGTTTTAAACATCAGAAATTAAATAGAACTTTTTGACCTTTTTTGATCGAATTTAAGCGCCGTTTTTTTCTTTGAGTATAGATATATAATTATTTTTGGATAGTTGATTAGTTTGTCTAGAGTAGAAGATAATATTGAATAAAAAGATGTGTGGAAGAGACTGCGACTGATAACGCGACGCATTGTCTATATATTTCGCTCGTCTAACTTACCTGAAATTTGAACCGTTATCACAAAAGCTATCTCTTCCTGACCATGTCTAATCCCATCACAAAATCAGTCTTGTACAAGGCCAAAACGTTCTGTTTATAGAATATGAAATTTACAATAGAAATTTTAAAAAATTTGGTCAATTTATTCGTTAAATTCAAATTTTCTCCGGTTCGAACCCTAGCTGAAGTTTTTATAATTTCATCTGATGTTTCAATAAAAGTTTCCATGGCTTCGTCTGAATTATTCTCATTATAGTTCTCAAATTCGACTTCATCTGTCAGTTCAATTTCGGACTCATCGGCTATTTCAATTTCGAAGGTTTCATCATCTTCAACATTTTCATCATCTGTAAGATTTAATTCATCTTCGAAATATTCATCATTTTCCTCAATCTTTTAAAAGGTAAAAAAATGATCAAAATTAAAATACTGTTGTTTGCATCTTGAACGACAGCTGAGATTTGGGCATTTGTCTTTAGGCTTTGGTGCCCTAAAATGTTTATTTTTTCAAAATGCTTCGGAAAGTTGAAAAATTTAAGGAACCCATTTATCAATGATTAAAAAAATTTGTCGGAAAAAAATAAAGTCTTGTATTTGCAGTTTATCTCAAATTTTGCGATTACGTCGCTTATTTTTCGGCAAAATTTCCATTTAACCCCCTCACACCCTTTCGGGAGCCAAAACGGGAGCCAAAACGGCGCAGAAATAACATCGTCACAGACCTACAATTCAAATATGTCATAGAGTTTGCAATTTTATTTCAAAAAATATTGTTGAAAATTTTATACGATGAGCCGTTCGAAAGTTATTCTTTCCTACTTTTTTTTAGGATTTTCGTCAAAATTTCTTAAAAAATTAATTGTGTGAAAACGATACATAATATCAAAATTCTGAGGAAGCAAGATTTTAGGAAAGTATTTGAGGATTTGTTTGATATAAGTTTATTTTATCTGCAGTCTCTATACGAAGAATAATTTTTTCACAAGTGATTTTTATGTAACTCAAAATAATGAAAAAAAAATATTTTTCAAAAAATTATTTTTTGAAAGAATTGAACGGCAATTTAACCTAAATAGAGCCGAAAAAGACAAATCGATCAAATATAGAACGATCAAATAAGGTGGTACTGATTTTGAGTTTTCAGCTGATTAGTAATATTTTTCACATTTTACTGCATATATTTCGACGCGCGGCGATATGAATAATTGTTTTGTAAGCGATCAAGATATTATATTTCAAATTTGAGACCAGCTTTCAATAGCTAAAGTTTCACTCTTAAATTTGTAACTTATATGTCATTGTAAAAAATGTATGGTTATTCAAGAAATACAAGGTGAGTGAACCTCTCTTTTCTCTCGCAGTTATCTTGTTTACAAAATTCGAAATTTAAAAATATTACGTGTTGTTCACTTAATTTTATCCTTGATCTCAATCAGTGACAAATAAGTAAATTGATATCTTTCCCAGTTTTCCCGTGATAAGCGCTCAAAGTATTGCCTTTAGATAGGCTCTTGAGTGGGAGGCGAAGTTCTCGTTTCTGGGTGTGAGGAGGTTAACTAAAGCCTTATACCAAATTTTTTGTAAAAAGTTGCTTTATAAATATTTTGCTATTTCTTCTTACAAACAATTGTTGTTCTTAACCTTCAAAATTTGTGAAAATTGCATTCTGACAAACTCGTCTATATCAAAAATCCTGCCTATGCGTCAAAATTTATCACTACGTCACAAGAATAAAAAGTGACCAATGAAATCACTGGATTTCTCTATTTGTGACGTAGAGATAAAATTTGACGCATAGGCAGGATTTTCCATATTGTCTTTAAAGGGGGGAGGGAAATAAAATGCGTAGGTTTTTGTTACATTCTGCCCTTTTAAAGAGGGTGTCCTTATGGATGAAAGTCGAGATATATTAAATTTTAATTTTTTTACAAATTTCCTTTACTTCAATCATATCGTCTGGTTCTTTTTCATCAACGTCGTCATCTGAAGAATCTTCTAATGTTATCCTCTCTATTTGATAATCTAATGATTCTGCAACTGAAAGTTTGTGTTTTTGCCTCAAATGTTTTTGACAGTTGCCACTACTTGTTGCCTGACTTTTGAAGGTTCAAAATATTTTCCTCGAATGATAACTCAACGAGTTTTTTTTTAATTTGAACACAGCGGTCGAAAAAAACGCAGTCTTCTTTGGCTACTTATTTTTGGGAAACATTCGGTAAACGAAATGTACTTTATCCCTCTTTAAGGGAGTACTGGTCGCATTTAAAGACTCGACATGAAATTTTCCAGATTAGTTTTAAAATGTTTTTTTCTGAAAATATGGACAAAAATAAGTTGATCAGATGTCTTTTTATTTTCATTTGTCATAAAAAAAAGTATTTTCATCGCGATTTGAACATATTCAGTGTGATTTTTTTCAAATTTTGGAAATTTCTGAGAATTTGAATCGCGGTTTCCAAAAAGACGAGATACAAAAATGCAAATTGTCGAACTAGGGGCTTTGCGCGTATCCTCAAGGATCGTATACATACCAGTTTTAGGTTTCTGCCGTCAAAATCCAGGGAGGAGTAGTATTTTCCCCGAGGCACTCAAAATAAGGCCAAAAAACAGTTTTTTGCTCATTTAAGCGCCGGATGAAATTTTTTTGAGTAAAACTGAACTTGGGGTTCTGCCCACGTTCTCTGTGGTCAATAAAAGCTATAAAAGTATTCTCTATCTTCAAAACTCAGGGAGGAGTAGGCTTTTGAAGTGAAAATAGTGCCACTTTTGAAAGGTCGTTCCTGATTGGTCGGCCAATCAGAGGCCTTCGATTTGTTTTGTGAAAGCAAGATTAATGTTCAATTATCCATAAACTGAAATACATATGTTCGTGCTGTTTCTAGTACTTCATTGAGGCGACGCTGAAAACCCTGTTTTTGGCCTTAAAATGCGACCAGTACTCCCTTAATCGAAAATTAAAAAAAANTAAAGTCAACCGGAAATGAAAAGCCCGAAAAAAAGTTCGTCTCATCGAAACAAAAGTACCACCAAATTGAAGCTGAGAGTTAACTGATCAAAAAATCTGCTTACAGCTAATCCAAATTTTGAACCAATCAGCGTCAAATTCGATAATTGGGTTTAACATTTTTGCTTAAAAATAATTGAAATTTCTAGAATTCGATTAAGACATTTCTGATAATTTTAATGTCATGCATCGTTTTAAGCGGGTCATATTCACTAATAAAAAATGTTCATATCATGGTAGAATAGCAATTTTATGCGGGTTATTGCAAAAAAATATTCGAATTTTGAAAATTCTAGATTTTGTTCTAGATTGTTTTGAAAAAAATGATTGGCACCACGAGATTCCTTGGGTCACCTTCAGTCAGAACCGATATTAACTTATCATAAATTAATTCTATAAAGGGCTTAAAAAAAACCGACACCCACCCCCTTAAACAAAGTGAGCTCAAAAGTGGCAACTTACGTTTGAAATACTTTTTATTCGAAAATTATGAGGTGGCAAAAAGTTTCCCATGAAGACAAAAAAAATTGAAAAAGTGCAAATCTGCCAAAATGCACCAAGGCCCTTAAGCAAGAAGTTTATATTGCGATTTGTGACGCTGTCAAAATAACAGTACTGAATTATGAAAACATATTGATGATTGCGACTCAAATTCAAGTCTTTGAAACTAGGAATTCAGCAAACTACAATTCGTTTTTTGGGTAGAATTATTGAAAGAATCGAAAAAACATAAAGATATCAAGAAAAAAACAATTATTCTCCAGAATAAAGGCATGCCCCCTTGAAATTCGCATAATCCCCTTTGCCCCCTTGAAATGCCTTCTTATTTTGGATTTTTTTTGCATTTCAAGGAGTTAGGGACAGTACTGATGAAATTCGCAACCCTTGTTTGTGACACCATTTGGCACGCAATTTATAGAAATTTTATTCTTGCAAAAAAATCTCAATAAAATTTCGGGTGTTATAGGCAGGCTTCCAAAAAAGCCATCCCTTTGGCGATTTTCCATCCCTATCCCCAAAATTTCCCTATCTTTTGCTATGGAAAGGGATAAAAGCCATCCTTTTTGGAAGCCTGGTTATAGGCGTCTTTTCTTTTGAAAGTCAGGACTAAAACGCTTTTTTACTCTATTTTTGGTCATTTTTCTTAGAAAAAACTTGAATTTTAAGCAAATTTTTCAATGTGCAAAACAGTTTTAAAACTTTTTAGCGGAGTACACCAGGAAATGTCTGAAATTTATTAATATCGCCTCAAAAAAACGAACATCGGGTTAAGGGAGTGGTTGAAGCAAATTAGATATTTTAGAATTGGCTTTCCTGAACAAACTAAGAATGCGAAAATGTTCATTATACGATAGATCGCGAGGAAAGAGTTCAATTAGTCACTCTAAGAAAACAAAAGAAATTTTCAACCGCACAAACGAGCTCTACGGGCACTAGAAAAGTTAAAAATGAAGTTCCCATGAAACTTGATTTTTCATATTTTGACAGAAACTCAGTAATGTATAAAAACAAAAAGTATAATTGTTCGCAAGAATGAACACTTTTATTGAAGAAAAAAACAAAAAAAATAATTTCACATTTTGTTTTCTTTCATAAATCGCTCTGAAAAAATATGCCAATTTGCCGGATCGCTGCCACCCCCTTAACATCAGGCTTCCAAAAGGGATGGCTTTTATCCCTTTTTTTTATCCCTTAACATAGCAAAAGATGGGGAAAATTTGGGGATAGGGATGGAAAATAGCCAAAGGAATGGCTTTTTTGGAACCCTGCTTAACATGTTCAAAACTTGAATCAAATTTCTTAATTTGAACCTCGAACCTTGAGCATATGGGACAAAGAAATCTATATCTTCTGTGAACACTATCTTGGTGATGTGCTAATCCACACCTCCCATGAAAACTCTTCGTACATAACAAGCCCGTTTTCCGATCCGTCATATCGCATTCCAGCATAAATAGTGGTAATTCATCTGTGAATAGTTTTGAAAACCTAAATTATCTTCGGAATTTTTAATAAATTCTGAGATTTAAAAATCCTCAGAAAAGTTTAGTTTTCAATCAAGAACAGCTCATACTGTACAATATATACATCAACTGCCCAAACGAACTGAGACTTTTTGAGTTGATCTTTCGTAAGATGTTTTACAAAAACCAAAAATATATTTAAAGTCCGGGAAGAGGGCCCATTGTACTAAATCAAGCCAAAATTTCAGTATGATTGTACTCAAAATGAGCCCTTTTCCCGGATTTAAGATATAGAAATTAATATTACCTTTTCAGTATAATTTCCTCCGCTTTATGATGATATTTTTTGGACCTACATCATGCTTGCGTACGAGATGTTGATGGAGTTTGTGTCAAATTAGTATATGAGCTGTTCTTGATTGAATACTCAACTTTTTTGAGGATTTTTAAATCTCATAATTTATTTAAAATTCAGAAGATAATTTAGGTTTCCAAAACTATTCAGATGAATTACCACTATTTATGTTAGAATGCGACATGACGGATCGGAAAACGGGCTTGTTATGTACGAAGAGTTTTCATGGGATGCTTAATATTGGGACCGCTAAATTTGATCGGTTGGAATCACTCAAGCAATCACTAAGACAGTCACTTAGACAACCTCAGTAGGATTCGAACACACGCTATAGAGATAGTTAACGTTTTTGAGATGGAGTTTCGTTGGGAAAAGGAAAAAGGCAAAAAAAATGAAGTCGTCTCAAAAAAACGAACATCGGGTTAAGTTAAAAATAAAGTTCTCATGAAACGTGATTTTTCATATTTTGACAGAAACTCAGTAATGTATAAAAACAAAAAGTATAATTGTTCGCAAGAATGAACACTTTTATTGAAGAAAAAAATTAATTTCACATTTTGTTTTCTTTCATAAATCGCTCTAAAAAAATTTGCCAATCTGCCGGATCGCGGCCACCCCCTTAACATCAGGCTTCCAAAAAGGATGGATTTAATCCCCTTTTCTATCCCTTTTCATAGCAGAAGATGGGGAAAATTTGGGAATAGAGGTGGAAAATAGTGAAAGGAATTGCTTTTTTGGAACTCTGCTTAACATGTTCAAAACTTGAATCAAATTTCTTAATTTGAACCTCGAACCTTGGGCATATGGGACAAAGAAATCTATATCTTCTGTGAATACTATCTTGGTGATGTGCTAATCCACGATGCCCATGAAAACTTTTCGTACATAACAAGCCCGTTTTCCGATCCGTCATGTCGCATTCAAACATAAATAGTGGTAATTCATCTGAATAGTTTTGAAAACCTAAATTATCTTCTGAATTTTTAATAAATTCTGAGATTTAAAAATCCTCAAAAAAGTTGAGTATTCAATCAAGAACAGCTCATATACTAATTTGAAACAAACTCCATCAACATCTCGTACGCAAGCATGATGTAGGTCCGAAAAATATCATCATAAAGCGGAGGAAAATATACTGAAAAGGTAATATTAATTTCTTTTTCTCAAATCCGGGAAGATGGCCCATTTTGAGAACAATCATACTGAAATTTTGGCTTGATTCAGTATAATCGGCCCTCTTCCCGTACTTGAAATATATTTTTGGTTTTTGTAAAACATCTTAAAAAAGATAAACTCAAAAAGTCTCAGTTCGTTTGAACAGTTGATGTATATCATACTGTATGATATATGATATACATCAACTGCCCAAACGAACTGAAACTTTTTGATTTTATCTTTTTTAAGATGTTTTACAAAAAACATAAATATATTTAAAGTCCGGGAAGATGATTCATACATCATGTTTATGTATACAGTAAATGTTACTTTATTAAAACAAATAACGGTACTTATTGGTTGATGGTCGAACTTTTTTTTGGTTACTTTGAGATTTCAAAACTGAACCAATTTTCTACGGAATTAAATGACATTCATATAAAAAATCGAAACCTTGATTTTTCAAATAATTTGATAAAAGTTTCATATGAAGCCGTATTTCCAGCCGTAAAGAGACAAAATATCAAAAAGTCAGAATATTAATTCGTCAAAATTTTGTTTCTGTGAAATTTCATAAAGGCAAAAATAAGTTTTTCGTTAATAACTTATTTCATCAGATTCGTGACTATCTTTTTACACAACGTTAACTTATGCTCTGGTAGGCTTGTTTTCCAGAAAATAAATTTTGACGAACAACGAAAGTTTGACGTGAAAATATCATTTGGAAAAATTTTTCCTCTTTAATTGAAAGGTATTCTCCATTTCAGCAGATTATATTTTTTAAGATGTTCTACAAAAACCAAAAATATATTTAAAGTACGGGAAGAGGGCTCATTGTACTAAATCAAGCCAAAATTTTGTTTCTGAAATTTCGCGGGAAAAGGGTTCATTTCGTCAAAGTCGACCATGTGGTGCAGTGCTAACAGCCGTTGTATAGTTTATCCGTATCATATCCAGGGATCTCGAGTTTGAATCCCGGTGCCACATATAAGGGGGACTGCTGATCATTTTTTACTAGTTTTTAAGCCAAATTTTTTATTTAATTCGAAATTACTGAAATTGTTAAATTACTAGTTTTTGTTAAAAAAAATGGTAACAATCGTCGGATTCGGACCAATTTTTTAAATTCAATTATTTACCAGATATTTGTGCTTTGTTTGAGCTATCTAAGAATTCAATCGGATGAGTCGTTAACAAAAGCTAAATTGAATAAAATTTTTGGCTGAAAATCTAGTAAAAAATTAATTTGGAATATTACACGCCTTTCTGTATAACTTATTAATGAAAATTTTTTCAAAAGATTTAAAGTTGCTTAGTGAAATTAATTATTCATTTTACAAAAGTCTACTTATACGACTACTATCCCCTTAAATTTAAATCCAATATTTTTCATATTTTCAATTCATTTTCAAAACCTTCCTTTGTCGATAAATTCTGCTTTTTTGTAGTCACATACATTTTTCTTACTCACATAAAATTCGATAATTTTTTTCTCTAGTTTTTTATCCATTTTTTCTTTATGAATTAAAAGAATATGTCTTCGTAACTCAGTTTTCCCATTTGTACATCTGTCACAAAGTGGGCATTTGAATTTTCTATAACTCCATTTTGGTTTTTCTTCAACAGTGGCGATTTTTTTATTCATATAGAAAAACCCATCCTCGTCCATATTTTCATCTAAATTATCTGCTTCAGATTTCCGATCTTCCAATTCTTTTGTTTTTTTGTCGTCAAAATAATATTCTTTTTTGAAAACAGCTGCTTTGATACCTTCTGGTGTAAATTTGTGTACTTTTTTTAAATGGTTCTTTGAACTTATCAATGTTTTATGATTCATTTGACAAAGAGGACAAGCGTATCTGTGAGTGTTAGAAGGAGTGTAATCGTTGATTTTTCCAAACCCATTATTTTCCACAATCCGATCTGTGAGAGAATTCAAAAGAACGTATAACAATGCTACGATTGTTCCAACTTTGGTAGTTTGTTATTAAGATTGGACTAGTTTTCTGCCATATCAATTACGGGGGCTCCTGGTCCTTTTTTTAGTAGTTTTTAAGCCAATTTTTTTCATTTAATTCGGCTTTTAAAAACAACTCATCCGATGACATTCTTAGCGCAAATATCTTGTGAAAAATGAAATAGAAAAAATAAGTTCATCGGATCAATTTATTTTATCTTTTTTCTAAGATTACTGAAATTGTTAAATTACTAGTTTTTCTTAAAAAAATTGGTAAAAATCATCGGATTCGAACCAATTTTTTAAATTCAATCATTCACCAGATATTTGTGCTCTGTTTAAGCTATCTAAGGATTAATCGGATGAGTCGTTAGCAAAAGCTGAATTAAATAAAAAATTTTGGCTAAAAATCTAGTAAAAAAAGACCAGGAGCCCCCGTAATCGATATGTCATATTATCCATATGTCTGGAACAAACGGTGATGACAACCTTATTTTTTTCTTTCGGTTTTCGTATCTCAAGGTAATGACTTTTGCGTGGGTTTTCCATCCCCTTTTTGCGTAGGTTCAAGCAAAAAATAGAGAAAGAATGGGAATGGGGATAGGAAATCTGGTCGGGGATCACCCCTTTTACAACCCTGTCTTAAAGAGTTTATCTTGGTACATGGAAGGGATTTTTTTTAAATATTTTAAGTGTTTTAAAATCATTGATTGTTAAATCGCGATAACGAACAACTAAATATACAGGTTAGAGTAGCCGCGGTCTGAAGCATTCCTGAGAAGGGCTAAAAATCAGGAAAAATCAAGATAGTCATTTTGTTGGAATTTCACGGAGATGAATTTTTTGAGTTTTTCAAAAAAAAATCGAAATTTTTGGGGGTTCATGATTGGTCGGGAAAAAAGTTGCCCAAAAGTTATTTTTGACACCGGAAATCAAATCGCAAGGTTAATTTACATCATATACCATACTTTTTTATTTTTACAGAATTAGAAAAAAGGCCTTTCTTATGGTCCTTATAGTCCCCGAGATTAAAGGATAGATTTAAAGTTAAATAGTATGTAATGTACATTTTGACTTCATTAACCCTATAGAAAAGTGACATTTACAAATTGTGCTTCAACCTACGCAATTTTTTTGTGGGGAAGTAGGAAACGTCAAAACAAAAATTAATAATGGAAAAGATTAAAAATTTAATTTTCTAAAAAGTGACTTCTTCAAAAATAACCTGAAATTTTCGGTCTTTAATCTACAGGTGTTTTCCGAAAAACTTACCTAACCTACGCAATTTATCGAAATCACTTTCAAAGAAATAAAAGTTACCTCAGAGCCGTCAGGACAAAAATTGGAAATGCAGCAGTTTCAGAGGAATTTTTTCCTATAAAGTGAATCAATCAGAAGCGACCTGCAATTTCTGGTATTTAATCTACGGGTGTTTTTTGAAAATAGTCCGGAGCCTCCAAGGGTTAAGCGTTGATCAGTCGCTACACTCATGAGGTCCCACAGCCTCTTTAAGTTTCAAAAACATGCGAATCATATATCCAAAAATAATATTTTTTTATTCTTTCCTGAGTCATAATACATTGTATTATCGTTATCAACGTATATTTCCATCATATCTTTGTCTATACTTTCTATCAGTCCTATCGCATGTTTAGCAATAAAATGATCAATCACATCTCGTTTATATCTGTATACTCGCTGATCTACTACCCGATTGGTTATACAAATTCCACAGGCTAACCTGAAAAAATTATTTAAGGATGTGGGGCACGATAATTAAGATTTCTCAGAAAACTTTTTTGATTGCCCCATTTTGTAGAGAATTTTCCACTGAGTTTTTTAAAGCCTAGGATTTTTTCTGAATTTTTTTCAAAAAAAGTAGGATTTAGAAAATTTATAGTTCAGAATTTCACCAAAAACTAAAAATTCACAAGTCGTTTCTGAGACTTTGGAGAAAAAAATCGAAAAAAGGCTACCGTTTGAACCTTAATNTTATTGCACTTTTATAGTCGAGTAATAGTAAATTTCGCAACTTTTTGTTTTCTTATCCTTATTAAATGCCTTTAAATTCGTTTAAAATTTTATTTTGTTATTTCATTTGTATAGCAAATTGGCTGAATATTATTTTAAGCTATTGAAAAATGTATGTTGATAATGAAACTTTGCTTATATGGCTCGATCTATAGAATGGTCACTAGTTGCCGGAAATCGAGTCTGGGTACATATTCATGTCTAAAGTCTACGAGTTAAGGAGCTCAAACTGAGCACAAATGTCTTGTAAAAAATAAAATTAAAAATTAGTTCATCGGATCTATTAATTTTATTTTTTGTCTTAGATTACTGAAATTGTTAAATTACCAGTTTTTCTTAATAGATTTGGTAATAATCGTCGGATTCGGAAATTTTTTTTAAATTCAATAATTAACCAGATATTTGTGCTCTGTTTAAGCTATCTAAGGATTCAATCGGATGAGTCGTTATCAAAAGCTGAATTAAATACAAGTTTTTGGCTAAAAATCTAGTAAAAAAGGACCAGGAGCCCCCGTAATCGATATGTCATATTATGCCATATGTCTGGAACAAACGGTGTTGACAACCTTATTTTTTTCTTTCGGTTTTCGTATCTCAAAGGAATGGCTTTTGCGTGGGTTTTCCATCCCCTTTTTGCGTAGGTTCAAGCAAAAGATAGAGAAAGAATGGGAATGGGGATAGGAAATCTGGTCGGGGATCACCCCTTTTACAACCCTGTCTTAAAGAGTTTATCTTTGCTACATGGAAGGAATTTTTTTAAAGATTTTAAGTGTTTTAAAATTATTGGTTGTTAAATCACGATAACGAACAACTAAATATACAGGTTAGAGTGGCCGCGGTCTGAAGCATTCCTGAGAAGGGCTAAAAATCAGGAAAAATCAAGATTTGTTGGAAATTTCACGGAGATCAATTTTTTGAGGTTTTCAAAAAAAATATAAATTTTTGGGGGTTCATGATTGGTCGGGAAAAAAGTTGCCCAAGAGTGATTTTTGACACCGGAAATCAAATCGCAAGATTAATTTACATCATATACCATACTTTTTATAAGAAAGGTGACATTTACAAATTGTGCTTCAACCTACGCAATTTTTTTGTGAGGAAGTAGGAGACGTCAAAACAAAAATTAATAATGGAAAAGTTTATAAATTTTATTTTCTAAAAAGTGACTTCTTCGGAAATAACCTGC
Organism: Oikopleura vanhoeffeni; assembly: GCA_004367855.1. Taxonomy (NCBI): domain Eukaryota; kingdom Metazoa; phylum Chordata; class Appendicularia; order Copelata; family Oikopleuridae; genus Oikopleura; species Oikopleura vanhoeffeni. Next base: position 129,184 of record SCLH01000014.1, read on the forward strand.
AATTTTCGGTCTTTAATCTACAGGTGTTTTACGAAAAACTAACCTAATCTACGCAATTTATCGAAATCACTTTCAAAGCAATAAAAGTTTACTCAGAGCCGTCAGGACAAAAATTGGAAAAGCAGCAGTTTCAGAGAACTTTTTTCCTATAAAGTTAATCATTCAGAAGCGACCTGCAATTTCTGGTATTTAACCTCCAAGAGTAAAGCGTTGATCAGTCGCAACACCCATGGGCCATGGGGTCCCACAGCCTCTTTAAGTTTGAAAAACATGCGAATCATAATAAATAATATATAATAAATTCAAAATTTTCAAAAAATATTTTATAATTTTTTTGGTAAAAAATGATCTTAAATGACTTCCTCCGATTTTTGATACCCCTCTTAGCCTCTATTTTGGTCTCAACACATAACAGCCTAAATCATATATTCAAAAATAATATTTTTTTATTCTTTCCTGAGTCATAATACATTGTATTATCGTTATCAACGTATATTTCCATCATATCTTTGTCTATACTTTCTATCAGTCCTATCGCATGTTTAGCAATAAAATGATCAATCACATCTCGTTTATATCTGTATACTCGCTGATCTACTATCCGATTGGTTATACAAATTCCACAGGCTAACCTGAAAAAATTATTTAAGAACAAAATAAAAATAGAAAAAAGAGTACCTCCGGAAACTATATTTTTCAGGAACAGGTTCCATACTTTCTGGTTTGATAAGAGATTTTTTCTGGATTCTTGTTGAACTTTCAATTGGAGAAACAAGCGCGGGATAGTCTTCTTCCATGACATAATTTAAGATTCCATGTATAGAATTCATATGGTCTAAAAAGCTTTATCAAGGGTTATAAATTATAATTCAGAATTATACTGTGGTTTGCGTCTATAAGGACAGCTGAGGTTTTTACTTATGGTCCTTAGCTTTTGGTGCCATATTGTCGTTTAATATTGTCATTATTTTTTAACATTNGCTTTCCAAGACGAAACCTCTTGCCTTTCGCTATAAAGCTAAATCAGGGGGCCTCGAGTCCCTCAACACGCCACACCTGAAATTCTTGTATTTTCCGTCAACTAATCATGTGTTTTTGTGAAAAATAGTGCCTCGAGCCTCCAAGGGTTTACGTTGCTAGTTCAGCCTGCCCCTCTGCGCCTACACCCCATTGGGGTCGCGCAGACAGCCTCTTTTGAAGTTCGAAAATACCAATGCGAATCATAACTATCAAAAATAATATTTTTCTATCTTTCTGAGTCATATACATCTGTATTATCGATCAACGTAATATATTCCCATCATATCTTTTCATACTTCTATTCAAGTCTATCGCAATGTTTAGCAATAAAAGATCAAATCACATCTCCGTTTATATCTGTATACTCGCTATCTACTATCCGATTCGTTATATCCAAATTCCCACAGGCTAACTCTGATAAAAATTTAAGGATTGTGGGCATCGAAATTGTAGATTTTCTCAGAAAACTTCTTTTGATTGCCATTTTATTGTATGAGAATTTTTCCCACGAGTTGTTAAATGTCGTATGATTTTTCCTAAATTTTTGATATTTTTTCTAAAAACAGTATGGAATTTAAGATATAATTTATAGTCAGAATTTCATAAAAATACTAAAAAGTCACAAGCTTCCGTTTTCTGAGACTTTGAGAAAAAACGAAAAAAGCCTACCGTTTGAAACCTAATTTCAGCCATTTGCGTGAATCGAAGCAAAATTAAAATAATCTAACATATTCGAGGAGGAGTAGGCTTTTGCGCGAGCTCCAAAATCCGCCTGTGACCACTAAGGCAAAATTTTTGAAAAAAGGCTACCCGTTTGGTGATAGTATTTAATATCTTCATTCTAAATTGCAAAAATCAATAAAAAGTGATGAGGAAGAATGAGGAGTAGGCTTTTTTTAGTGGTTTTAGGGGACGCCTACTAAAACCTATTTCTGACGTAGTTGAGCGTATCAGATGCGTATGCATTAGTACTGCACCTTCCTTACGCAGTTGTATACGCGTCATTTGAAAAAAAATAATTATTTCCTAAGTCAGTTTCTCAAAAACTTCACTTGAAAATGTGTAAATAAAGAGCCCAATTATCGGCCCCACATCCTTAAGAACAAAAATAAAAATAAAAAAAGAGTACCTCCGAACACCTATATTTTTCAGAACAGGTTCCATACTTTCTGGTTTGATAAGAGATTTTTTCTGGATTCTTGTTGAACTTTCAATTGGAGAAACAAGCGCGGGATAGTCTTCTTCCATGACATAATTTAAGATTCCATGTATAGAATTCATATGGTCTAAAAAGCTTTATCAAGGGTTATAAATTATAATTCAGAATTATACTGTGGTTTGCGTCTATAAGGACAGCTGAGGTTTTTACTTATGGTCCTTAGCTTTTGGTGCCATATTGTCGTTTAATATTGTCATTATTTTTTAACATTGATCTAAAAATTTCAAAAATAACGGTGAAGAGCCGAAAACATAAGCCAAAGTTCCGGATGTCATTCTTTAATAATGACATAATATTGGAGACATTTTTCTTGCTCTTCGGTCGAAAGAATTCGAAATAGAGGTGTTTTATAAATAATTTTACGAAAAACAGCTATTTTATATACCAATTTGCCATATTGTCCTAAGGTTTTGCCATATTGTCCTTAGGTTTTGCCATATAGTCATTAGGTTTGCCATATTGTCCTTAGGTTTTGCCACATAGTCCTTAGATTTTTGCCATATCGTCCTAAGGTTTTGCCGTATTGTCCTAAGATTTTTTCCATATCCTTAAATTTGGTGAAGATGTAAAGAAAATATGACAAAAATTAAGGAAGATATCGCAAAAATCAAAAACAGTGTGGAAAAATGAAGACAATATGGCAAAACTCTTGGGTCGATATGCAGCGTGTCCACCACTAATTTGGACTTATAGAAATTATGGGTTGATTCTTCTGAAACTTCTTGTAGGTGAATATTATAAGTCAAAATGGAAAAAAAAATTATGAAAACAAATTTTGGTCGTCACGTGATCAACATATAGCGATTTTTCGTATTTTCAGTATTTAATTATTTTAAAACAAATGCCACATCGGTTATTTTTGGGTCAACGCCACTTATTAATGAAATTAACACAATTTTCGGAAAAAAAATTAAAATTTTGAAATTTGTGGTTTTCAGGCTCTCAAACCGGTAAAAACCTCAGTGACTACATTCATCATCACTGGAATTGATGTATCTTTCATTCAAAAAAAAATCTCAAATCTTAAGGCGTGTTAGCGAGTTTGGGAGCCGAAAAACCCCCTATTCTGGCCAAAAATATGATTTTTCGAACTAAATTATCATTTTTTTGAAAAAATATTGATTTTTGAAAATATATTGATTTTTGAAAAAATAATGATTTTTGAAAAAAAAATATTCATATCAAAAGACGCGCAATAAAATTTAACACAAACCAGTATATGTGGAAAATCAACCCTAAGTGGTCGATTTTTGCCGAAAATGGTGGACACGCTATCGATATTGTTAAATTGAGGATAGTATGGTAAAATCTAAGGAAAATATAGCTAAAACTTAGGGTCGATATGGCAAAAATATGAGGAAATTAGGGCAAAAACCTAAGGACAACATGGCAAAGAAATGAGGACAATAAAGCAATATTTTTGTTTTCGGAAAAGACCCTTAGGCCTTGCAATTTTGTCCTTAGGTTTTCCAATTTTGTCATTAATTTTGCAATTTTATACTACGATTTTGCCATATTGTCCTTAGGTTTTGCCATATTGTCTTTAGGTTCCGTCAGACTGTCGTTGAATTTATGACATATTGTCCTTACATTATGCCGTATTGTCCTGAGATATTGTCATTTTGTCCTACAATTTTTATTCATTGGGACAATTTGGCAGGAGTTAAAATTGGCAGTTAAATTTGGCAGGCGTTAAAAATTTTAGGAGTTTTGTATTCAAACTTTATTTTTCAAAATTATCCTTATATTTTCAAAATTGTCCTAATACTTCCCAAATTGTTATAATTTTTTATAATTCAGGTTATAAATCTCCAAATTAATCAAATTCTTTTTATATTAGCCAAATTGTCCTAATTTTACTCAAATTGACTTTATATTTAACGAATTGTCTTAATATTTTCAAATTGTTCTAATATTAACCAAATTATGCGTATATAAGGACAATTTCAGTGATATAAGGACAATTAGAGACAATTAGAACCATTTGGGTAATTTTAGGACCATTTGGGATTTACAAGGACAATTTGAGGAAAATTAGGATAATTCGGGTAATATTAGCACAATTTGGAAAATACGAGGACAATTTGGAAAAATTTTAGAAAAATACACCATTTCAGGGAAAATTTCTTAGAAAAGTCCCCTTTTTCTAAAAGTGAAGAGAAAAAATAAGGGCCTTCATCTGAAAATTTTTTCAAATTGTCCTAAGCTATCATCGTACAAGTTTTACTTAATAACCATAATTTTCTCCCAAAAATTAAATGACTACACATATATTTATGAAAAAAAAAAATTCTTGCATCGTCCTTTTTTTATAAATTATCCTTATAGTGTATTTTATACAACGACAATTTTGAAATTTTTATATTGAACTAATGTTTGCCATATTGTCCTTATTGTCTATTTTAAATTTAAATTTTTGTCAAATTTTTTGGAAACCAAATTCAAAAAGCGTAGGTTTTGGCTATATTTCTGCCTTTTAAAGGAAGACTTAATTCTAATGAAGAATTTCAAAACATAGAAATTTTAATCCTCGTCTGGCCAATTAGCAGGCTTTAAAGCTAAAATTTCAGTCATTTGACCAATCAGAGCCAGGGCGTGACACTAAGAGTTTCAAACTATTTGATGAAGGGGTACTGTATTTACAAAATTTGTTTATACTTCGTAAATTTTGCTTCAAATTGTATCAAACAAATATGTTTTGAAAAATATGTCGTTTCTGAAAAGTTTTCCGTTTTGCCCGTTAAAAACAACTCTTTTTCGGTTTTAGCCGCAAAAAATAGTATTCACAAAATTCGTTAATAATCTTGATTAAAATTATTTTATGTTTAATTTCTCTGCAGAAAGTAAAAACATCGTGGTGACCTAGTGGGTTTTATTTTGACTATTCAAAAATATAAAAACTATTTTCTTCAACTCTAGCTTCATTTAAACCCTCAACCCCCTTAAGGGGCCCGGTGCATTTTTACAGATACCGATATGGGCTCTTGATGAAAAACTTTTTACTGGATTGATATATTCTTTCTAATATACAGGGTGTAAGATTTTTCCCTTCTTTTTTTCCAAATTGGNACGCAAATCTGAACAAAAATGTGTAATGAGTTATTTTCGAGAAGTTCAAAGCTGCATATTTTCTGCATTTGAATATCAATAAGTGTTATTTTGTAGAGGTCCTGTACTACCCTCGAGAAGTACATTCTAGAAAATAGTCTTTTGTTTTGGCAATTGATTTTTAGTTTTTGTAGGCTTAATGTTTCATGCGAAATATAAAAATTTTTCTGAAAATGCATTGTACTTCTGCGTCCGATAGGTATGAAAATTAATTTGAATGGAAATTGAAAACAAAAAAATTTTCCGACTAAATTTAATTTTGACATGGTGACTTCGGACGTTTTTTCCTCATTTCACCCTTAAGGAGTGGTGTCGCAGATTTGGGCCTCTCCAAGGGTCATTTTCTGCCAAACTAGGAAAGGTGGATATTCCAAAAACCATTTGTAATAACAGAACCAACTTCGCGGTAATTTTAAACTTAACAGTAATCTGATACAATTCCACTACCCGACACTACGCTTTTAGAAGCCTCCTAAAAAGAAACCAGTTAGTGCGTACCCTTCAATTTCAATCATTTTTATTATTTTTTTGTGTCAGGCTTCCGGAGAAGCCTACGAATAATGCGAAAAAAAAAAAAAAAAAAAATAACAAAAGCGCTTTTGTTTAAAAGTTTTGCTTTCAAGAAAGCGGCCAAAAACGAAAACAAAAATTATTGATTTATTTATGATTTAAATTGAAAGTGCGCTAATTTGTTTCTTTGACGCGAACAGTTAAAATAGACCAAATATCTTAAAAGTGTTTGTATTTACGAAAAAATTATTTTGAAAGCATTTTTCTGGTGCTAAATTTGTCAAAAATTCTAGGCTCATAAATAAAGTTTGACGTGGCCTTCAAGAGGACGCCAAATACACATTTAAAAAAAACTCTCTAATAGATTGTCAAACAAGGCTGTCTTTCACGATGCAGTATGAGTCGAAACTTGTACTCTCAAACTGGTTGGAGGAGATAGCTTTTGCTGAGCTCCAAACTGACATTTCAAATTTTAATTTTTGTTTTTTTCGCGTTTTTTGTCCGCTGAAAGCAAAATTTAAAAACAAAAGGCTTTTGCATTATTGCGTAAGGCTCTCGGAGCCTGACACAAAAAATATAATAAAAATGATGAAATTGACGAGTAGGCACTAACATGCGTGTTTTTTTCAGGAGGCTTTTTTAAAAGCGTAGGTGGTCGGCGTAGGTGGATTGTATCAGATTATTGTTAAGTTTAAAATTACCGCGAAGTCGGTTCTGTTAGTTAAAATGTTTTGGAATATCACTGTGCTAGTTTGGCGGGAAATGATTGGAAGAGGCCCATATCAAGACAAGCACTCCCTTAAAGTGCTTAAAATTAACGAAAAAGTGTGTTTCTGGCCATTTTTGCCACGTAAAAGTCGTATTTTTTTGCGTTGTATAGTGACTCATTTTATGCATACAGAACATTTTGAGGCAATTTGAACAACATGGTATCTTCGCCCGACTTGAAATTTCGGGCCTTAATCCCAGGTACAGTTTGGAACATTGTTTTTTGAGCTCAAGGTCATCGTATCAAATTTTCAGTAAAACAAAAGATTCGCAACTATCATGTTTTGGAAACGGATTATAAACTATGGCAAATTATTTACCGTTCTCGCGCATGAGAAAAACTTTTCTCATTTTAACACTTTTGGAAAAAATTTCAATATTTTTTTTGGAAAATTTTGAATTTTTTTTGCACAATTTTGTAAATTCATATAAGCTACGGTAGCTTTTTTTAGGGGAAACCCACCGCTTGTCAGCATAATAATCGAAGACATACGAGATACTCCCAAATGGTTTTTGTAAGTCATAGATACACAAGTAATTTGTGACACGTGAATTTTGTTTTTCCTATGTCAACCAGTTCCCGGTCACAGAGGTTTGAATTACGGTTTCCTTTTAAGGCAAACATGGAATTTTTCGGAATATTGCTGTACGTAATTTTTGTAGTTTCCACACTTCTGTTATCCGTTGCCACAATATAGACGGATTATATCACAAAGAATACATTCTGAATTATAAAGGTAATAACATTGTGCCTATGAGATTCGAACTCCTGAACTTTCGGTTTGAAATCAATTGACCGGTTTAACCGTTGATTTTATAAAAACTAAAGTTTTCCGTGTCACAATTCACTGTGTATATTGATACAAAAAACTGTTGTTGATATCTCTTATGTTCGCGTCTATTATGCTGAAAGGGTGGGTTCCCTAAAAAAAGCAACCTAAACAGGCCCCGTTGAGACAGAAATCGTGAAATTAAGTTGAACAGCCAGCTTCCAGTTCAAATAGTATGGACTGCCTTACAACCCCCTTAGGTGTGTGGGTGTCGCTAGATTTTGACATTTACGAAGCTTTTGCAATCTTGAAGAACAAACTCTTCACAGTGATTTGTAATTTTAACAGTAATGCTGAATACGATCCCACCTGCCGCTACCGTACGCTTTTAAAAAGGCTGCCAAAAACACTCAATAACGCATTTCTCCTTCAATTTTCACCATTTTTTTTATTATTTTTTGTGTCAGGCTCCAGAGAAGCTCACACAAATGCAAAAGCGCCCTTTCCTCGGAATTTTGCTTTTGCGCGACGAAAAACGACACAAAAATTATTGATTAATTTATGATTTAATTGAAGGTGCGCTAATTTGTTTCTTTCTGACGCTACCACCGTAAAAATTGCAGCCAAAATCCGTTAAAATGTTGAAAATTAGAAAAAAATTAATTTGAAGCATTTGGCAAATTTTTTTTGTGTTTCTAAATTTTGTCAAAAAAAATGAAAAGTATGACATGGCCCCCAAGGAGCCGCCAAACAAATTTCAAAAAACAATCTTTAATGTTTTGTCAACAAGGCCGTGCCTTTCAGATGCAGTAGCAGAAAAAATTTCTTTTGTTTTTTGTTTTTTTCTGCCAAAAACTTATTCCGTAGTAAATGACAATAATCATTATGTGTGAGGCTTCTTGGAGGCTGACAAAAAATAATAATGAAAAATTTACGGAGAAAAGCGTATTTAGCGATTTTTAGGAAGCTTTTTAAAGCGTAGGTGGGACTGTATCAGATTAACTGTTAATTCACAAATTCACCGTGAAGAGTTGTTTCTCAGATGGCATCAAGTTTTGGAGTATCAGCTCTGCTAAGTTTATCCAAAATAGCTTCGTAAACTGTCAATTCAGCGGCACCAACCTTAAAAGCTCCCAAAATGTTTTTAGGTTTGCTATAGTCAGCAAATTTTAGAAAGCATATGCAGGCATTAACATTTTTACGTTAAACCAAAACTTGACAACCTCTTTCACTCGTTTTCATATTCCGAAAATATGTATCAATTATTATAATTAAGCAATTTTTTTTTCTTATTTGGAAAATGATTAAAATCGCTAAAAAATCTTATAAATAGAGCATGATTGTGAAATAGTGGTCCTGATTGCTGGGTTTTTAAAAAACTTTGGGAATTGCGTGGGCTTTCTTTTGTCCTCCGGTTTGTGAATACTCAATTTTTATTGTACAATATAAATGAATAGTCCTAGATTTATAAATGGCTACACTTTACTCGCGACCACCTTATAAGACCCGCTACTTGACAAGGTTAATGAAAATTTGCACCGTCAAGCGCCAAATATGCTGTTGATCGCAGATCTGGCCAGTTCTACCAAAATATAACAAATTGCTAAAGGAACGAAAGGATGCATAGGTAGTCACAAATTGACCACACTGGTAAGACGGATTCAAATATTTCGTCATAAAGGAAATAAAAGCATTGCCATATCTCCTTACATGGCTGGAAACAACGACGAAGAACAGCCTATTGGAAGGTCTTTTACGGAGCTTTTAAAAGTCGATTAATTCGAGATGCTGGCAATTGTTTGACCACGTTGTGGCACCACAGTTGCAATCGAATGCTGGATATATGCCTTCTAAAAGGCCGATTGTGCGGCAAAAGATCGCCAAAATTTTTATCCAAACGCCTCGGTTGATGCCCCGCACGCTAAGGAGCTGAATGTTATCTCCACATGCCGCTTTGAAATCGAAGCAAAATGAGATGAATTTGGACTCGAACTTGACGAAAGGCCGATCGAGTCAAGGTAGAGTTCTTGATCCTCTAGAATCACCGGAAATGGATCAATGTCCGCGATTGTGAAAACACGAGAGTTAAATATGATAATTTTACAAAGCGCCAAACAGACTTGGCTGCATTTTGAATTATTATAATGTTTTTTTTCAAAAAAACTCGCAACTTTGACGACCAAAATATCGAGCGAGTTTGTCCAAAATAAGTGAAGAATTGAATTTGAACTCAAAATACTGGTCAAGAATGAATGAAAAGAATACTATGGGCATATGAAAATTTTCGTTAACTGCGATCGTCAAATCCAAATGCTTCACACGTTTCATGTTTTCACACATGCTGCCAAATTTTCAAAAAAAAGCTGCGCGTAAAAATAAGGAGGTTAAATGGCTGATGCCATTATCCCAGATGGAAAATCAGGAATATTGGATTGAACAAATAAAAAGGCTCTGTGAGCGTGAACTCGATATTCTAACTCACTGTGTCGACCGGGAAAGACTGCGATAAGGAAATAATGCCGCAAAGGGCAGAAGAATATCGATAAAGTTGAACCAAAATGGAGGAATAAATACGAGATTCCAACTCAAGTTTTTGGGAGCCATTTGAATTTGTCCGGCTAACATGGGTGATAAGTCATCCTGTACGTTTTTGAATTAGCTAAGGGCTCGGTGCTTTTGACAGCAACGCGATATCTGGGCGTTTCTTGAATGAAAACTTTTACTTGGCTTGATATAATTCTTCCAATATACGCATCAAAGTGATGATCATTCAGGAACTTTGGTACTACAGAATTTTGAATTCCTGCTTTTTATAGAAATTTTGATTTCTTTAAGAAAATTTTGAGTTTGAATTGAACTTTTCGAATTCGACAAATTTTTGAAAACACTTCCGAACATTATGAGAAATGCCTTATTTTTTCTTAAAATTTTTTTTTCAGGATTTGTTTTAAATCAACGAAAAAAACTCTTCAAATGGCTACTTTAACTTTTCGCGGGGGTGACCACATATTTTTTATATGCTATTTGAAAAATCATATGACATTTTTTTGGGATTTTCGGTCGAAACTATTTGGAAATATATCGAAAATTTTCCCCATTTCTTGTTCAAACTAAGTTTTCTGGAATCCTAAGCTGAAAATATTTGGAATGGCTAATTTCACTATATTTAAATATGCCTTCGTTTTGTTTCTTCGCTCTTTTTAATACTCTGAATCATCCTTTTTTATCGAAACTACAGATCGGCAGACTCAACTTATCACACTCAAACTTGCCGAATTGATAAGCCGACCCATCCACCGTTTTCAATTTATGTTATTTTACTCATGCAGAAAAACATTTCTTTCGATATGGTAAAATTGCGGTTTTTTTCCGTCTTTTTTCACAAATTTAAATTTTCGATTTTGACGTAGAAATCGTATAAAAATAAATTAAATAAATCCGAGTCGGTGGTCATAAGCGTATTTGAGGGCTTCTAGGTAACAAATAAAAAATAATAAATTTTACTGTTATTTAGACACCATGGAGCAAAACGCGCGTTTTTTTAGTGTTTTTTCAAAAGACGATTCATAAAGTAAAAATAATCAATTTGAAGAAATTCAGATTATACAAAGTAAGCTGAAAAGTGGCAACTTGTGTTCGAAAAAGTTTGTATTCGAAAATTTTGAAGTGAAAAAAGTTTCCCATCAAGACAAAAAAAATTGAAGAAGTGCAAATCTATCAAAATGCACCGAGGCTCTTAAAGCAAGACAATCCCTCTTTTGTTTTCACATTTTTAGGTTGTATTTTACAAGGAGTGTTTAACAATACTAATAACATTTTATTTTGTAAAATCACCTGGATGAATATTGTTTCGTATTTTCATGGTTTTCAAGAAATTTAATTTCTACACATTATTGATAATTGCAGTATACGTATGTGGTCGATAATGTCTTGCAATAACATTTCGAAAACCATAATTTTCCTACATTCTCCTTACCAATTAAACTAGTTGCCCAAAATTTTTTGAACACCATAAATTTTCAAAAAAAGTTTGAACACCTATTTTTTGCTCTTCACTCATATTTCTACAAAAAAAAAGTGTTTTATAAAAATCTACGAAAAATATACCCTTTCAACATTTTTCAAATTGTCGTTATAAAGGGACGGACCAAAATAATAAAGAGTAAGTTTTGACTTTATTTCCCCAAATTGCCTTTATATAGGGTGTCCTTGTAGACAGTAACCATACTACATTTAAATTTTGAAACCAAATTAAATTTTTGAAAATCTCACGCAAATCATGAAACATATATGACATTACATGTAACGATTAAAACCCTTAACCTTTCATTGGTACGAAAAATCAAGCTATGACTAACGCAAATCGGACATTCTGGCATTTTAACATTTCCACATTCTGGGCATAATGTAACCCATATTTGATCCACTTGACATCTTCGGAAACCATAATCTGCCCATTTTTGTTTTTTGGTCATGTCTTTTGGTGGTACTTTATCACAAAAATCGCAGCATGCAGCATGAATGATCTTATTTTGATTACTTTCCAAAATACATGATGACTCATCATCGATCATTGATGAGGGTTTCATGTAAGGCAGCGAAATTGGCAAGGATTCTTTAAATTGATTATTCGATATTATATTATTATCGATAACTTCGGGTTCCATTTTGATATCTTGGGGCGGCAGGCCGTTTTGAACAACCGGATCGGATCGAAGTTGATCGTTATGTTCGGGATGATCTTCTGCTTTTTTTATCGGAGATTTAGTTACTCTTTCAAAAGGGATCGGAAATTTTAAAAACCATTAAAATTAATTTGAAAGTAAATTTTTCAAGAAATATTGTTTCAATTTTTATATGGAAATATTACTGTATATTCTCACTGTATATTCGGAACTGTATATTCTAAATAGTTATGGCATACTTTTTGGAATACATATATTCATTTTACATCTTAACCCCCACCTGCACGAGCGTATTTCAGAACACAGAGACCAAAAATATTTTGGGGAAGTGTTATTTTGGCCGGCGGAATATCGGAACAGACCCCC
>SCLH01000014.1:147351-168935 GCA_004367855.1 Oikopleura vanhoeffeni
CGTGCATTTTGGACAGATAAGGATATCACCCGCCATTGAGCTGTTGATGAAAAACTTTTTACTGGGTTTAAGTATTCTTTCGCATAATATATCAATAAAAATGTGTTTAATAATCAGGCAACTTTTGTAACTACAGAATTTTCGAATTATTGCTTTTTTAAGATTTTGAGCTCGAATTAAACTTTTCAAAATTCAACAAATTATGAGAAATTTTCGAGAAAAAAGTTCCGAATATTATCAAAAAAATGCCTTATTTTTTGTGTTAAATATTTTTGCAGTATTTGTTTCAAATCAACGAGAAAAACTCTTCAATATGCTTCTTTTACTTTTCGCGTAAATGACCACATATTTTTTATATGCTATTTGAAAAATATATGACACTTTTTTGAGATTTGTTAGTCGAAACTATTTGAAATATTTTGAAAATTTCGTCTCATTTCTGGTTCAAAATATTTCAAACTAATTTTTTTGAATCTTAGCTGAAAATATTAGGGATGCTACTTTCACTATATTTAAACATGTCTACTTTTGTTTCTTCGCTCTTGTTTTATACTCTGAATCATTACATTTTAATGAAAATACGGTTTGCGCGAAATATAGTTTAAGCCTCTTTAATCGAGAATTAAAAAAAATTATTTCACGGAAACTTGTCCATTTGGTAAGCCGACCTGGCGATCATTTAAATTTAATAAATTAGACTCATGAAAAAAAATATTTTTTTCGATGCGCTCAAATTTCGATTTTTTCGTCTTTTCAGAAATTTAAATTTCGATTTTACTTAAAAATCGTAAAAATTTAAAATAAATTAATTTTCGATGGTCGACAAGAACGTATTTTGTTTTCCTAATTTAATAAAAAAAAATTAGACACTAAAGTAGCAACGCGCGTTTTTGAGTTTGTTTCAAAAAGACGATTTATAAAGTATAAAATAATCAATCTGAAGAAATTCAGATTATACAAAATAAGCTCAAGAAGTGACAACTGTATTCGAAAAAGTTTTTATAGCGAAAATGTGAAGTGGCAAAAAGTTTCCCATCAAGACTAGGAAAATTGAAAAAGGTGCAAATCTGTCAAAATGCACCGAGGCCCTTAACGATAACTTTATTTTAAAATCTCTACAAATTCATAAGGTTTTAGACACTTGAAGTCTTTTTAACCAATTGTTTTCAAATTTACAAGTAGGAAATCCCAAAAACCCGACGAATTCACGGGATTTTATTAAAAATTGCAAATTTTCACCGAAATTTAGCCTGTATTGTATAGTCTATATAATGTAGCCTATTACTAATCGCTAATAGGCTATTAGTATATAAAGGTAAAAAAGTATGATAAAACTTTGGCCACAGTAAATAATTGTCTGAATTTTTATCCGGAGGATTGAGTTAAAAACTAGATAATTAAGAATTATGCTACAATACAGCAAGTTGCCAATCAGATCATCCTAGTTTCATCATTAAATCCTTTCTTTAACCACATAATTCGAATAAAATGAATTTGGTACGATTTCTGGTAAAACACTGGTCTCTTTATAAAGTTCCTCAAATTTTTCGCATGAAAAGCACAACGTTTTTAATTCTTTCCCAATAAAAAATTGTCGAAATAAAGTAATTCCTTTAGCCGTTTTGTATTTTTGAACAGTTTCATAAGTTGCAAATTTTGGACATGTATCACATCTTATAGTATTACCCTCCTGTGAGAGAGTATACATTTTGGGTTTACAAACTTTTAAGTCTTATTTTCTCATATCTTTTGCCCCAAAAATGTTAGCAAAAAGCGTTAGTTAATTTATTACTAGTTTTGCATACATTTCATCGCTGAAACCACTCCATTCTCAAATCTTCTTATTTACTTTTCGAATAAGATAAAATCAGTCAATAAAAGTTAAAATCCACTTTATTATTTTATTAGAAGAAAATCAATTTTTTCTCTTATTGTGCTGCTATATTTCCACTACGCATTTTATAAGGCAAAAGTGAAAAAAAAATTAACCAAAAATGTATACTCTCCTTGGAGGCTACCACACCGGGACTGTCAATCACTTCCGCTTCTTGCTCGACTTTAACATTTTGGAAATTTGATGAATTTTCTACAGTTTCCGATTGATTTATCAGTTGAAGAGGTTCTGTAGCTAGTTTTTAACTTTTTTTTATACAGAACCTGAACCTTACTAGTCGGCCAACGCAGACATGACTCGAATTCAAGGCCAATATTTTCGACCCGAAAAAATGACTATCAGTGTATTTTTAACAAATACTTTACTAATCAGGGGTTTGTAATGGTGTTTGTTTCGATGCGCGTATGTCATTGGACGCTTATAGAAAACACAAGGCTTCGCCTACGCGAGACAATCGCTCAATGGACCACCCCTGATTTGTAATGTACCACACTGCTTATCGTTTCTCGAATGTTCTCCCAAAATTTCTTAATAATTGTGTATCACAAGCCATCAAGTATTAAAAAAATAGCATCACAAATTTGTTTTTCTGATTAATTTTAGACCTACGAGTTAAAAACCAGCTCCTTGCACATTACTATTGGATACAGGAGTTAGAACAAAAGTCCCATCCGCCAATATTGTCAAAACCTGACTTCCCACGGTTGTGATTGGCTCATTTTGTATTGCCATCGGCACTGCATTTTCCGCCTGGTTAATTATCGAAGGCGGAGTATACACCCCAGTCGAGTTTTGCAAAATTTTGGGAACGATTCTCTTCTGTTTTTCATTTTCTATACTTCTCAAATTATCTATATTTCGTCGTTTCATTTCTTTCTTTTTATATTTTTGAACGAACATACAATACTAATAATGTGATGCGAAGAATGTTTATCGCGTTGTTTGAAAAAAGCGTAGGTTGCTAGTGCGCTCGAATTAATCGTGTAATAAGAGGAACAATGTGAGAACAAGAAAAATATTTCATTTCGCTTGAGCTGTACAAATTGAAAATTCTTACTAAATTATAAAATGATAAATAATAAAAATGAAATGAATTATTTTCTTTATATAACTCGCATTTTTCACTTTCTTACCGGTTTACGATTTGAAATAAGGAATTTCAAAAATCAAAAATGGTATTCATTGAGACGGTATGAATCATACCGTATCAATGTTTCAAAGCTTTCTTGTATAGAATTTTTTTCTGGTCATTTTAAGACGCAGGATTTTTTTCGTTTTTCAATTATTTTCAAAAAATATTGATTTGAAGGGAAAATTTTCATGCCTGCAGTTATACTAATAGTTAGGTTAAACTGTTCATATTTTGAAGTGAGTTATTGTAATTTTAATTGTCAGTCGACCGCATGAATTAACGGTCGTGATTTTTCTTCGGTTTAACCCTTGGAATCATAGAACCGATATATCAGCTCAGGCGGCTTGAGTCAAGCCTTCCTAAAACCTTCTAAAAAGGGCAAAAAAATGTCACCGAATTGTTTCTTCCAAACACATTATAAAGAATTTTGCGGTGATTCCGAAAAAAATACTCATTTATTTTTTGGATATTTTGTTCGAATATTACGGGGAGTTGATTTTTTTGAGATTTTTCGCCGAAGTTTTACTTCCGGATAAATTATGTCCAAACTAGACATCAAATACAAATGTGAGATAAGCTAGTTTTTAGGAAAGTGTTTTGGGCATCCAAACACTTAACAGTAAAATTTATTCGTATNGTACGATGTTTAAATTACAGTATGTTGGAAATAAATGTGTGAATTTGTCGAAAAAAGTAACAAAAAGCTTTTTGTATGACGGTACCGGTAGGAGTACCGGTCCAAAAAATCGATTTTCGGCTTTTTACCGATAAAATCATTTTGCAAGGAAATATCAGAATTTTTTGATTTTTAGTACGCCCACTAATAATGAGTTTTTCTCTGGTACTATGAAGTCAGAAATTCGATTTAAGGTATATTTGCTCAAAATCGATGAAATTCACACGTTAAATTTGCCGATTTCGGTATATTCAGCCTCTGTTAAAATCATTTCCAGCACTGGTATCAAAAACTTTTCCCACAAAAATGTAATCTTCGCAATCGATAAAGACGTGGTAATATGAGCTGCGTTTTCTCGATATCTGATTAAGTTTCTGATGCACACATGTGCAAAGTTCAGGTACCATAAAATGTTGACCATTTCACGATTTAAAAAATATTTTTTAGCTTTTCTTGGCAATTTTTCAATTTATTTGTATTGGTCTGAAAGATTAACTAACAGGCTAACTTGTCCAAGTAAAATTAAGGTCATCGATCAAAGCGTTCAAAAAATATAGCATAAATACTGAAAAAAATACTAAGGAAAAATTTGAATTTTCCGAATTTCGAATGCAAGAAAAATAAAGTTTCTCCTATGTCTGGATCTCGAGATACAGCCTCCGTCGGTTTCTCCCTTTAACCCTTGGAATCACAGAGCCGATATATCGGCTCAAGCCTACCTAAAACCTACTGAAATGGGCAAAATAAATGTCACAGAATTGTTTCTTCCAAATTCATTATGAAGAATTTTGCGGTGATTCCGAAAAAAATACTCAATTTTTTTCAGGTATTTGGTTCGAATTTTAAGGAGAATTGATTTTTTGAGATTTTTCGCCGAAGTTTTACTTCCGGAAAAATTATTTCGTAACTAGACATCAAATACAATTGTGAGATTAGCCAGTTTTTAGGAAAGTCTTAAGTGCATGCAAAACACTTAAGATTAAAGTTTATTCGTATCTTGGGACAGATAGTTTTTTGGAAGTGAAACTTCAAAAATTTCGATTTAAGAATTCCATGAAAAAAATTATTTATGATAATAATTAATGTTATCAATCAAAAAGTGTCCACACTGTCATTTGATAACTATATCAACTTAAAAATAATAATTAAAAGTGTATTAATCTGCTTTTATTTTAAAAAATAGCAATTTTTCTCAGAAATTCGTGATTTTTTCATAATTTTTTTTTACTTTTTTCAAAATAACTTTTGATTGATGATATTTAGATCTTATCGGATTCAAGTTTGACGTAAGGCAGATACTTGTGCGTTGGTACCAATAATAACAAAATTTGTGAAGACTACGATAGGCACGTATCACGTGATATGCTACACCTTCGTTTTCCAACGATATTTTCTAGAACTTAAAATCAAATTTCTAGAATTTGAATTAAATATATAACTTTTCAACTTCCTATTGCAAACATAATTGGAGCTTCAACTGCCTTGAGCTTTCTTCAATTAACGTCCAAAGTAGGGCCGATATATCGGGTCTGGTGCCTTGACGGAACTTTTTTTTCCGTGATTCCAGGGGTTAAGCAATTTTTTTCAAACTGACTTGTTTTTTTCGTGGATTTCGAGTAAATCTTACATACAACCGTCATCTCCGCGAACAATATTTTCGCTCATAACGCGTTAACAAATCAGCTTACAAGCAAGATTATTAAGTTTAATGAAAACAATCGGAAACTAAGCCGCGAAAATAGTTTCTGAGATAAGCATTGTACATCTTTGATAAAATTTTAGGTGATGTTATGAAATATGCATTTTATTTATTTTGAAGATTTTTCAAATAAATTGTCAAAATAGATTTATAGTTCAAAACCACGGATATATTACAACATTTTTAAAACGAGAGGATATCCTGTCAAAAAGGTCTAACGATCTGTTTATTTCTTCAAGTTGTTAACTTTATAGTTTAACACCTCTCAATACACCTTCTCAGTAAATCGTCTTATACAGTACTTAATCAAATGGTGAGAAATTGATAACCAAATTTATTTTCAAATATTTCTTGACTAATGAATCTTATTAGGAGAATAAACATGTATACCGTAGTTAAAAGCTAGCTTCACTTGATACCGTTAAACCTTGTTAATCACAATATATTTCGAATTCAAAATATCAATACTAAACGTTTTTTCTGAAAGAAAGTAGAAATTTGCTTCAGTTAATTGCTTCGCTTTTCTCATATTTTTAAATATTAACATATAATATGTTTCATATTGCATCTGACAAATTTATATTGTGTAGAAATATTTGGTAGACATATGTTTTAAATGATTACTTATATCCATATGAAATACAAGGGGGAGCTCAATATCGCCGGCCCAATATCACCGAATTTGCGAATGTGACCAAAAAAACTACATGTATGCAATTTCACGATTTTTCGCTTAATTCCTGGAACTACCTATATAGGCGAAATTGCGTGGGCGTCTCATTTTTTTATTACTCATTACTTCAGTGCGTCATGAATGACGTAATAGTTCACGTCGCGTTTAAATTTTCAAATTTTTGTTGAATTTTTATTTGATTTCGTTTGATTTAGTACGTAATTCGTGACAGTTTAGTATTTCACTTTATTCAATTCAATTGTGAAACAACTTATAAAATGTTAAAACTTTTCAAATTATGAAGTTATTGTGGACGCCCTCACGGTTTTCGTATTTTTGATTGAAAAAACTTATTCCTGTCCTAACATCGCCGAAAATTTTTGGAAAAAACTTTCGGCGATATTCCGCTTTCCGCTGTTTATGATAAATTATATTCATAAAAAACATAAAGAACATATTTAGATAGCTCAAGTAGACAAAATCAAATCTTGAAAAACATCACAGTTAATGATCATAAAATTGATGCAAAAATCTTCTGAAATGATTGATAATCAATAATCGATCGAACGAAACCTTGATCAAATTTTTACTTTATGATTCTACTTTGGAAATCAGGTTTTGCTAAAACCGTCTTGTTCAATTTGTTATAATAAAATACTAAAAGCACACATTATCTAAAATTTTTTCTAATTTCATAGTTTATGACGCAGTAGAAACGTGGTCGATTCATTGACTCGATTAAATAGGATGTTCGCCTGTTTGTCGTATGTCCAATTTATTTTGATTTATGCTGTACAATTTTTAACGCCGGTTAAAATTAATTGTCATGAAGTCCGAAAAATTGATTTTGTGTCAGATACTTGACCGATCAATTATGATAATTTCATTATTATTATTGACAACCCATAGTTTCTCATACCTTCACAAAAAATATTATTAATGTCCGTTATTTAAAAATCAAAAATAACTTTTTGACGAAAATTAACTGATAATTTTTAAACCATAATTTCAATAATTCTGTTTAAGTATCCAGTCGAATTTTCAACTCAATTTTATTGACCAGGCAAACTTCGTTAAATATATTGACAATTATACTTTGACGTTTGTTAAAAACGTGAAGTCATTATAACAGTTATTTCGTCAAATTTTGGCCATCTAGACTGAAAATTTATAAAAATTATGATGCTGTTTAAATTATTTTTTTTAGTTATGCTAACGTTTTCGATTTATGCATTTTCAAGCATTATTTGAAAATGAAGAATTTTCCGTTCAGATTTCAATAAAATTTTTGTTTAAACTTTGGAGTTTAGAACTAAAAAAGGGTTGTGGGTGTTAATGAAACAAGCGTTGAAGACATTTTTTGTTTTATTCTTGAACTCAGCTGAAAGGAAACAATTCCGAAAATACAGTATTTTAACCAATCAGATTTGTTTTTTTCATTTCGCTTTGCGTAGGCGTGTATGTAAGACAAAACAACAAACCAAAATAACACATCTTCTGCTGAGAAATAATATCAACTGAACTTATTTTACTTATAAAAACCCTGAATTTTATTTTAACCGCCTAAAAACCGAACAAGATTTATTTTTAAACCAGACGGCGCATAACTTATTTCAAGACGTCGTACTTTCACGAAACATCTTTGTTTGAATCAATTTAAAGCAAAATTGACTGAGAATTATTAATTTTGTGAATCAAGAACATATTTTAACCGGTTTTTCAGTACGACACCGTGGAGCCACCAGAATCAAAAAATTACTTGATAGAGAAGGTTTAAGTCTCCAGTATTTTTTTTCTCATTTATTCTTATCTGCCCGTTACCGACCCTTCAAGTCCAGCTGGAATAGAGGGCTATTTCTCCAGCAATTTCGACATTCTACACCCACAACCCTCACAAAGCCATTCTGTACCTTAGAATGCGAATAAATCAAAATAATAATAATAATCATCATTTAAACAGCATCATAATTTTGTATTTTTACGGCCTTGGTGCATTTTGACAGATTTGCATTTTTTTTGTCTTGATGAGAAACTTTTTTCCACTTTAAAATTTTCAAATAAAAACTTTTTTGAGCACAAGTTGCCATTTTTCAGCTTACTTTGTATAATCTGAATTTCTTCAGATTGATTATTTTTACTTTATAAATAGTCTTTTGAAAAAACACTCGAAAAACGCGCGTTTGTAAGTTACGTGTCTAAATTACAGTAAAATTTTTTTTCTATCTTTTATTAATAAGAAGTTCTAAAATACGGTCTTGTCGATCGTTGTAAATTTATTAAGTTTAAATTCATACGATTTTAAAGTCAAAATAGAAAATTTTAAATTTAAAAAAATGTCGAAAAAAAACGAAATTTTAGAACATCGACAGAAATTCCTTTCATGAGTTTAATGAAATAAATTTAAAACGGTGAACAGGTCGGCTTACCAATTAAGCAAGTCTTGGGGAATTAAATTATTATTTCTTGACTGATAAAGCTTAACTTTATTTCGCGCAAACCGTATTTTCATTCAAGAAAGTATGATCCAGAGTATAAACAGGAGCGAACAAACAAAACGAGAGCATATTTAAATATAGTTAAAGTAGCCATTACCAATATTTTCAGCCAAGGATTCCAAAAAAATTAGTTTAAAAATTTTCTTAAAAAACCTTAATGTAAAAATTCGCTAATTACAAAAGTTGCCTGGATTATGAATCATCACTTTGATGGTATATTTGGGGAAATATATCTATCCAGTGAAAAGTTTGTCATCAAGAGCCCATATCGGTATCTGTCAAAATGCACCGAGGCCCTTAATTAATTGGCTTATTCTTTTTAAGATTCAAAAATATCAAAACAGTCGGAGCTTTATTTCGAGACATTTTTCCCACAAAATGAGAGAAATTCTGACGTCACGTTTAAAACGAACGTCGAAGTTTAATCTTTGATAAACAGTTGTAGTTTAGTATTTCCGGTATATTTTTCTAACCATCTTAACCCTTGGAGGCTCCAAACTGAAAACTTCGCTGAAGGCTCCAAGGTCGATTTTCAGGCTTAACTTTGAACACGTATACTTAGATAACTTCATATTTACGATTAGTTTCTACTTACATTCTTTGAAAAGCAGTGAGTCCAAAATATTATAATGATTTTAAAAAAATATAAAATATCATCATTTATTTCTTAAAAATGCTCATCTAAAATCAATATTTTTATTCCATTGTGTACTGATCGAACTTGCATATTCACAAACGTTTTTCTTCAAAGTATTCTCAAAATTTATCTTAGATTCAATAAATAATTTTTAGATCTGCCCATATTCTCTAATAAAAGAGTTATCTTGGATATCTTCATTTTTAGTCGTAATGTCAAATATAAAGTATAAGAAAACTTATTTATTTGTTTTCTGAGTATTTTTTCAGAAATGAGGTTAAAAAATAACGTTTGCTTGAATTTGACCACTGAAACTTTTAAATATCGACTTGACGTTAGCCAACTTTCTCATCAGTATTTTACTCACTTTCTTTTGAGCCTTCTTTCAAAAAAATCGAAGCACTTTTTTTTCGGAAATTTTTTCACGTGACTTTGAAAAATTTATATTTTGAGTTTGGGGTCGAAATCAAACAATAACGCTCCATAGAAGTTTTAATTTGTTTTGGGCTACCTTCTGCAAAAATTTGAGTGAATTTTAAAATTAAACCTAGGAGGAGATAGATTTTACGATGAACAAAGTCCAAAAACAAGTGATTTATTGCAAATTCTAGAATAGATATAGCATTTATTGACATAAACGCTTCATAGAAGTTGTGAATACTAATTTAACAGGTTGAATTCAAATTCAGGTTTATTTCAAAATAAAACCTGAGAGGAGATAGATTTTGCAGTTTGGAAAAGGTCATCTTGTTACGATACTGTACCTATTGGTGTAATAGTCAAAAATAATTTGTGATGTACTTTTTTGCAAGATAAGAGATAGATCTAAAAATTGGCTTTTTTGGAATTATTGCTCAATATTCATATTTTCCTGAAATAGCAAAATTGCAAATCGGACATGACCACCCCTTTAAGTATGTATAGCATTTTTCGGTCAATTTTTCAAAGCTGCACATTTTTCAGCCGTTTAATCGGCTCAGGGCTTCAAATTGTGAATATTTTTGCTGGTTTCAGGATACGACTATTTTCGGATGGATATGTTTCAAATTTGATAACAAGACTTTGGAACCAAGTTGGCTAAATTATTTGTCATTAAAAATTTCGGAAAATAAAAATATTTTTGTTCAGATGAGGAAAGTAAATTTCAGGTGAACAAAATTCCTAACAAAACAACCTGTTTCGCATCACCCATCATATTTGAAACCTAAGTTAAACAATGATTTAACGTTGATTTAAGGGTATCCCGGTCCCTAATTTGACATATTCTCGATGAAATATTAGCCAAACACTGCTTCAAGGATATTATTCAGATAAGCCAGTTTATAGAACTAGCATTCAGCTTCCGTCATTAATGTGCCAAAACTTTTTTGTGTGCTTACACTCCATGAAACATAAGCGAAACAAGAAGACATAATGCAAAACGGAAAATGTATCTCCTCCCAGGTTTTATTATAAAAAAACCTTAATTTTAATACAGCCTGTATAATAACTATTCTAAATTTACAGTGACGTTTTTGTCGATAAGTGCTATATTTTTTCTAGAACATGCAAAAAACCATCGTTTTTTGGACATTACGCCTCGAAAAATCTATCTCCTCCCAGGTTAAATTTGCAAATTAGCTCAAGATTTTGCAAAAGCTAGTTCAAAACAAATAGAAACTTTACAGTGGCGTTTTTTTTCAATTTTGACGCCAAACTCAAAATATGAATTTTTCAAGGTCACGTGGAAAAATTTATGAAAAAAAATGTGCTTCGATTTTTTCGAAAGTTGTCTCAAAAGAAAGCTGAGAAAACACTGAAGAGAAAGTTGTCTTACGTCAACCCAATATTTTGAAGTTTTAAAGGTCAAATTAACACAAATGTTATTTTTGAACATAATTTTGAGAAAAATACTTAGAAAAAATTGAAAAAACGCAAAATTTTCGAAAAAATTTTTGTTGTCATTTGGGTTCTTTCATGCGTTCAAAACATAAACAATTGATTTTGGTGCATTTTTATGGCATAATAAATGCAGAAAATGTAGAAACCGGGATAACCTTAAACCTCAGGTCTAAAAACGGAACCTCCAGCTGGTCGCATAAACTCCCAGGTCATCATTTTCCCCTGAAAGCCTAAATGTTTGATCTATATTTTTCTTGCAAAAGTGTTGATTTGTAGATGCCTTTCCTGTAAGCATCGTTGCAGGTGCTAATCAAACAAGTGCCAAATTGCAATTTAATAATTAGTTTTCTACTAAGGTCAAACTACAGCAGAAAAACTTAATTTTTTGAGAATTATTTCTCGACAAAAAAGACAAAAATGGAAGTAGAATACCCTGTAGAACAGAATGAACGTGAAATTGAGCAAATGAATTACATTTATAGCTACTTAGCAAAGGTAATAAGCTGTTTTGTCATGGTCTCGTTGTTAATATACTGTTCACACTCATTTGATAATTAGTTAATTAATTTTACTTCAGTGAATTAGTTAAAATTTTCTATCTCAACATTCCGATTGATAATATAAGATCTCAATTTTAATTTCACAATTTCGTGACGTTATTCTGAAATAACCATAATCGATATTGAATATATTAAATGCTATTTGCCAGAATAATTTGATGAATATTATTTTAGGTTCATAATCTGGACTAAATTTCAAATAACTATTACTTAATGCATTTTATTATATTTTCTTGATCCCAGACATTCCAGAATTATTTAAGGGGGTGGCATCGAGATCCGCAGATTGGTACATTTTTTCAGAGCGATAAATGAAAGAAAAAAATGTGAAAATTTATTTTTTTATTTTTTATCTTCAATAAAAGTGTCCATTCTTGCAAACGTTTATATTTTTTAATTTCTTAACATAACTAATTATCTGGGAAAATATAAAAAAACACTTTTCACTGTACATCCATTTCCAACTAAACTCGGACTACAGATTTTTTTTAAAAGACGATATAATAAATTCAGACATTGTCGGGTGTAGTGCGCTAAAAAGTCTTGTTACGTTGCTAATTAAAAAATTTCCTTGATATAAAAGTTTTTTTCCATTAAAAATGGTTAAAAATGGCAAAAAGTAGAGAAAAAACAACTTTTTTTGAGATAAAAATTGACCTTCAATTGCGTTTTGATATTTAAAATGTTCTCACTATCTAAAGAAATGGCGCCTATTACACCCACAATTTATTTGAAATTTTTGACCAGCATAAAATTTTTAAATATATCAGTGCCAAATGGCACTTATCGAGTGTACAGCCGAGTGTTAAAATTTCATCGGTAGTTAGAATAAAATCGCGCGACCAACTCATTAGTTGACATACGGGTATTAATAGATACCAAAACATTTAATATGTGATTCTGCCTGATTTTTCATGGAGAGTTCAAAAACTACATAAATTTGGACTTGATTTGCGGAAAATTTTCATAATTTTTCTAAAAAAGTCGACAAAAAATGAGAAATAAACATATTATGTTTTTCAAACAGCAGTCAGAAAATATGTAGACATGCATGAAAAAAAGTTAAAGTGGCTATTTTTTTTAGCTTTTATTTCTATTTCAAAAAACCATCAGAAAAAATTTTGGACAAAAAATGCGGAAAATTTTCATAAGCTATGATTTTTTTTGAAAATTTTACGAGTTCAAAAAATAAAGTTTGGATCAAATCTTCCCTAAAATAGGCAAAAATTATTTATAAGTAGATGCACATTTATTCTGGTTCAGCTAACGATATTAAGCAGAAAAAAAGTAAGCCAACTAATTAATTTCGTAAGTTAAATTGACTCCAGTCTGCCGATCGATGCCCACCCCCTTAAATGACATAGAAGTGTAATTTTTGAATTTAATTTATTGGAGTTATGTCAGGCTTGATGTTATCAAAAGATATCACAAAAGATTTGATAAAACAGGGGGTTATATATCCCCTTATACCCTTATGTTCGATCCTTCCCTAGGCTTGACTGAACATTTTTAATCCCCTAGATTACTTTGAAGTGATTTTTGTGCCATCTTTTTTTTGTGTCTTGGTCAACGTGGGTCTTCGGAATTTCGGCCCCCCCCCTCTTTGAGACAAATAATACAGGAACCCTCGTCTCCTAATATTTGTTGAATCTCAAACATATTTGCTTGGAAACAGCGGGTGTTTTAAGTTGAAAAAGAATACTGATCAATTAGACGAAAATCACTATTTAGGGACTCACTCAGTGAATAAATTATATTTGACATAACTCAAAAGTGCCAGAACTCGAAATTAAGTAGATATCAAAATTTAAAAAACTGCACTGAATTGCTGAGTGATGCTGATATGTCTGTTAATATAATTTTCAGTTTGAGTGTCATTTTGCCGCTGAAATTTTGGGCTTTTTTTGGACTTTCACATTACAAAGATATAAAATATCAAAATAGAATTTTCAGTTCTCATCGAATGTTAAAAAAGAATTGTCCAAAATCATTTAAAACAGGAAAATATAACAAATTCCTTTTTTCAATTTTAAGCTTTTTAATAACTTTAATAAAAAATAACTTGCAAATTAGGTTAAAATAATTTTTTTTTGAAAAAGTCCTACTTATTTCTGCTTGGTCTGAGAAAAAAGAATATGCTTTGAATATTAATTTTTGGACGTCATTTTAGCTGCTGAAATTTAGCACTTTTTCGGGCTTTCACATAAAAAATATTAAAATCCAAAATAGATAATTTTTAACAAGCTAGGTTCAGGGGCGCCGGAGAGCACGAGAAAAGAGCCCAGAGACAAAGTTAGTTTTCTGCTAAGCAAGGCCCTTCAAATAATATTGCATAACTGGTGTATGAATACAACTATTTCTTTAAAATGAAATTAAATTTACGAAAATAGATATTTTTGAAATGCTTCCATATAAACAACCATTAAACTTTCCATTAACAAAGAGAAACTTACTTTAAAGTTTTATTTGACTTCATTTTAACTCTGACTGTTAAGCCATTTTTGCTTATAAAATAAAAAGATTTAAAAAAACAAAGCAAAATAAAGGTTTTCAAATTATTGACCCAAACTTTTTCTAGCCAAAAATTGACCAACTCAATGTTCTATTTTTCGGTTCGAAGCAATTTGGTTAATCAGCCCATCTTTTATCCAAATTGAAGTTATACTTTTTGTCAAATTTTATTGTCAACAGTATTTTAAATGCCAAGAAAATTAAAAAGGAACGTCTCACAAGTTTCAGTAGAATTAGAGATTCCGAGGACGTTGAGCATATTCAACCAATGTATTGAATCGTTGCATCCGATCCCATAGAAGAGAAAATGAAGAAATTTATTGTTTTCTGATGAAGAACAAAAGCGTTGAGTCCGATGACCTAATCGATGTGGAATCAGACGAAAATCGTAAGAGTTCCAAGTCTGCAATTGTTTTTTTAATTTATGTGATTTCAATGCTGGAGAGATCAGAGACAATTTGAAACAAGAAATTTGACCACCTGGTCCCTTTATCATGGTTTGGAACACAACATTTTAATTATACTCTCTGCATTATTCTTTTTCTCAGACCAAGCAGAATAAATAGGACTTTTCAAAAAAAATTATTTTACTTAATTTTGCAAGTTATTTTTTTTTTAAAGTTATTAAAAGCTTAAATTGAAAAAAGGAATTTGTTAATATTTTCGTTTTAATGATTTTGGACAATTCTTTTTTACATTCGATAGAACTGAAATTCTATTTTGATATTTTATATTTTTGTATGTGAAAGTCCAAAAAAGCCCAAATTTCAGCGGCTAAAATGACACTCAAACTGAAAATTATATCAACAGAATAACAGCATCACTCAGCAATTCAGAGCAGCTTTTTAAAATTTTGATATCTATCTTATTTTTCGAGTTTCTGGCACTTTTAAGTTATGCAATATTATTTGAGGGCCCTGCTTTAACAGAAAACTAACTTTGGTCTCTGGGCTCTTTTCTCGTGCTTCTCCGGCCGCCCCTGAACCACTGCCAGGAGCAAAATTGTTAAGTAAGGTGACAGGGGTAAGGTTAAATGAAAGACTAAATTTGTTTTAATTTGTGTTTTAAACGGTTTTGGATAATAATTTTTTGGAAATTCGATAGAGTTAAAATTCTAGTTTGATTTTTTATATTTTTTTATGTGAAAGCGCGAAAAAGTGCTAAATTTCAGCGGCTAAAATGACGTCAAAAATTAATATTCAAAGCATTATTCTTTTCTCAGACCAAGCAGAATAAATAGGACTTTTTCAAAAAAAAATTATTTTACTTAATTTGAAGTTATTTCTTTCTTAAAGTTATTAAAAAGCTTAAATTGAAAAAAGGAATTTGTTATATTTCTGTTTTAAATGATTTTGGACAATTCTTTTTTTTACATTCGATAGAGCTGAAAAATTCTATTTGTGATATTTTTATATTTTTGTATGTGAAAGTCCAAAAAAGCCCAAAATTTCAGCGGCTAAAATGACACTCAAACTGAAAATTATATTAACAGAAATATCAGCATCACTCAGCAAATTCAGTGCAGCTTTTTTAAATTTTGATATCTTATCTTAATTGTCGAGTTCTGGCACTTTTGAGTTATGTCAAATATAATTTTATTCAATGAGTGAGTCCCCTAATTAGTGATTTTCGTCTAATTGATCAGTATTTCTTTTTCAACTTAAAACCCCCGCTGTTTCCAAGCAATATGCTTGAGGTTACAAAATATTAAGAGCGAGGGTTCCTGTATTATTTTTGTCTCAAAGAGGGGGGCCGAAATTCCGAAGACCCACGTTGACCAAGACACAAAAAAAAGATGGCACAAAAATCACTTCAAGTAATCTTAGGGGGATTTAAAATTGTTCAGTCAAGCCTAGGGAAACAAGGATCGAACAATTAGGGGGGTTATATATCCCCTTATAACCCCTCAAATATCGTCAAAAATTCTGTAAGGGAATTCGACCTGTCAAAGAAAAATAAAACTATCGTTTCAAATTTAGAAAAACCGCAACGTGCAAAATGCCTCAATAAGTTGGAAAGTATTTTTATTTGATTAGGAGTTTTACACTAGGCTCAAATGATGTCAATCAGCACAAATTATGAAATTGAGTGACCTACCGAAAGATAGCAAGCAAAGATTCAAAAGAGTAAAATTTGAAAACAATTTATATTTGAGAATCACCTTCTTCATACAAATAAAAAATACTTTTAAAAACTCGGATTGCTTGGGTTATTTTTGGCTCTTAAGAATTTTTTGAGTTGTGGGCACTGAAAATATTTTAACTGAGAATCAAGAATGTGTCAAGTACACTGACTAACCATTTATGGAAACCAACTTTCGCGAAAACAATTGTTTCCATAAATGGTAATGGGTTTCCATTAAATGGTTATCGGTGTCCATTACATGGTCATGGGTTTCCATTACAGGGTAATTTTGGGCAAAATTTGAAAAGTTGTTTTAAGCCAAAAATTTGGAATTTTTTGGAAAATTTTTTGAGATGTTTTTCAAATGTTTTCAAACTACATGTGTAGGGAACAATTATATGCAGTCGAAACCCACAAATTTTTTTTGGAATATTTTTAGCAAATTAAGCATCAATAACAGAGTTTTTTTCTCAAACATGCCTTGTTTTCAAAAATGGTTTCCATAAATGATAATTCCTTGTTTTTCAAAATGGTTTCCATAAATGGTTATGGTGGATCCATTAAAAAGTTATGGGTTTCCATTACAGGGGTTTCCATAAATGGTTAGTCAGTGATTTTTGAATAAATTTTTTTGAGCGGTTTCACGAATTATCGTTGAACTCGTTAATATTAAAATTATAAAATAAATTTAGATGATGCCAGAAAATATGGATGTCAGTGATGAATACGACATCGATGATGAACAAACAAAATTGATCATTATGGCAATAGAATACATCAAAGGTTTGATAATTTTATTCACGAATATTAGTGACAGTGTTATCAAATTTTTGTCAGAGATATTTTGATTACTTTAATTTACAAATCATTTAGGTCTTCACAACCAAATTTGTTTTGCCGATGAATATCACGAGTAATTTCTGTTCATTTTTATTTGGTTAACATAAACTGAATATTATTTCATTAATGTTTTTCTAAAGTTCAAAATAATTGAAGATTTCAGTGAATTGATATTAAACTTGTATGGAAAATTAAGGCTGAGCCTCAAATCATATAAATTTACCTTATTAATTATGCCTTGTATAATTTTTACTAAAAACACTAATAATCAGAAATCACTTTTACTAAAAATACTAACTCACAATTTACGTTAATTCCAACAGATCACTTCTTGACATTAATTTTTTGATAGCTTCTTATGTCTGATCCTTATTTTTCAATACATTTTCATTCAATTTTACTGAAAGTTCAAATCAATAAATAATAACTGTGCCAAATGCACTGAAATTATTGAGCGTCTGTTCCTTGCTGTTTATATCAAGAATCCAAATAATTGCATCCAATGCAAATAATTGGATATTATTTTTGATTTTGTTTTAACAATCAAATTAAATACATTTGAGACGGGGTCAGTAAGCAAGTTCTCAAATAACCAAATTTGAGAGCTAAAGCTTAAGGGCCTCGGTAAATTTTGACAGATACGGATATCCGCGGATATGGGCTTTTGATAAAAAACTTTTTACTGGGTTTATATACTTCTCGAATGAGTATTCTTCGCAATATTACATCAAAATGATGTTTTATAATCCAGGCAACTTTTGTAACTACAGAATTTTCGAATTATTGCTTTTAAAAAAAAATTTTGAATTCGAATTAAACTTTCCGAATTCGACAAATTATGAGAAATTTTTGAAAAAAGTTCCGAACATTATCAAAAAAATGCCCTATTTTGCGTTCAAATATTTTTTGCATTATTTGTTTCAAATCAACAAAAAAAACTCTTCCATATGTATGGCTTATTTTACTTTTCGCGAAACTTTTTGGAAATATTTTGAAAATTTTCCTCATTTCTGGTTCTGAATTTTTGAAACTAATTTTCCTGTAATCCCTTGCTGAAAATTGGAAAGCCGACCCATTCACCACGTGAAATTTAATAAATTAAACTCATGAAAATAAATATTTTTTTTGATGTGCTAAAATTTCGTTTTTTCTTGTCTTTTTTAGGAAATTTTAATTTTGGATTTGGACCTAGAAATCATATAAAGTTTAATTATAAAAATTTTCGATCGTGGTCGAGACCATTTTTGGAAGCTGCTTATTAATAAAACGAAAACAATTAATTTTAATGTAATTTAGACACCTAAAGTAGCAAACGCGCGTTTTTCAAGTGTTTTTTCAAAAAAAAATTTATAAAGTTAAAATAATCGATCTGAAAAAAACAGATTATACAAAGTGAGCTCAAAAGTGGCAACTGACGTTTGAAATACTTTTTATTCGAAAATTATGAAGTGGCAAAAAGTTTCCCATGGAGCCGAAAAAAATTGAAAAAAAGTGCAAATCTGCACCGAGGCTCTTAAGGAAGTCGGTGCATTTTGACAGATTTCCACTTTTCCTTTTTTTTTCTCTTGATGGGAAACTTTTTGTCACTTCAAAATTTTCGGATAAAAACTTTTTCGTACAAAAGTTGCCACTTTTGAGCTCACTTTGTGTAATCTGATTTATAAGATCGATTATTCTCACTTTTTTAATCGTCTTTTGATAAAACGCGCGTTTGCTATCAAAGGTGTCTAAATTAAAGTATAATTTATTTCTTATTTATTAAAAACCTTGAATAACGGTTTTGACCACCACTTCAAATTTAATAAATTTGTTTTATACGATTTCTACGTTAAATTTTTCAAAAAAGACAAAAATATCCGAAATTTTAGCACATCGAAAAAAAATATAATGAGTTAAATGAATAAATAAATTTTACGTGGTGGATGTGCCGGCTTACCAATTTCACAAGTTTTAGTGAAAGAATTTTTTTCAATTCGGGATAAAAAAGGGCTTCGATGGATTTGGGACGGGCTCCCAAACCGTAGTTTCGTTGCAAAAATAATGATTCCGGGTATTAACAAGACCGAAGAAACAAAACGAGAACATTTTTGATGAAATTAAAAAATGACATTCTCAATATTTTTAGCTGATGATTCCAGAAAAATAAGTTTGAAAATTTTTGAAAAAAGAAATAAGGAAAATTTGAAAAAATTTCCAATTATTTTTGACCAAAAATCACAAAACCAGGTCTTATGATTTTTCAAATAGCATATTATAAATATGTGGTCACCTACACGAAAAGTAAAAGTGGCCATTTTGAAAAGTGTTTACTTTGATTCGAGACCAAAATTTGAACGAAAAATAAGTCATTTCTATATAATGTTCGGAACTTTTTTCAAAAATTTCTCAGAATTTGTCGAATTCGAAAAGTTTAATTCGAACTCAAAATTTTATTAGAAAGCAATAATGCGAAATTTATGTAGTTACGAAAGTTGCCGGGATTATTAAACTTTACTTTGATGGTATATTGAGAGGAATATATACACCAAGTAAAAAGTTTTTCATCTAGAGCCCATATTCGTTTATTTCAAAATGCACTGACCTCCTTAATTATAATCATTTCCCATATAAAAACTATCATCCACGCAGAACTATTTTTTCAAATTATAACAACCACCTGGTAAATTGAAATTAACTGGTCAAAGTTCGAGGTCGTATTGAATTGAAAGAAAATTAAAAATGTATAAGATCAACTTGCTCATAAATGTAGAAGCAATATTTCGTTAATTCTCTTAAAAATTGTCGCTAAAGAGCAAAAATAAGTATCAAATCAAGATTATTGATTTCCCACCGGACCTGACAATTAACTTGTGATTTTAAATAAATGTATTTTTATATAAAACAATCATTGGACTTAAAAGTACAAAAACATTTTTCCATCGTATGATACTGAAAAAGTATAATTGAAAATTGTTTCAATATTTTTTAGTCCATGTTTTTTTGTTAATCTTTGATGATAATAAATCAATTTAAGTTAGCAAACCTATCTGAGCCCGATGAGAAAAAATATTTTTAGGGTCTGTGTCTTTCGTTACAAGTAATTTGTCTTCTCACTCTGAAGATGATTTAAATAAATCGAACTGTTAAAAAATAGAAATATCTCAGCCAGTGTTTTAAAATTTGATGATTTATCAATTCCGGTCCCGAGTCTTGTTTGTTTTGGAAATTCTCGTGATCCTGATCAAATCCCGATCCCGTCCCGGTCCCGATCAACTTTTTAACTTCAAACCCGATCCCGACTCGGGATCCTGATCCCGTTTCAGAACACTGATTTAAGCCGCTGATACCTGCTTGGAGCAGGGGTCGGCATAACCTGATCGGATCAGATCGTAGTTGATCGGATCTGATCGACTTTTTTTCGATCCGATCAGGTTTTGTCAACCTCCGATCCGATCAATATCGATCCGACCAGGTTTTTGAAAATGCGATCCGATCAAGTTCGATCCGATCAGGTTTTTGAAAAATGATATCCGATCAAGTTCGATCCGAGTAGGTTTTTGAAATCTTCGATCCGATCTAATAATTTTCGATCTAGATCGAACAAAATTTCAAAATTTGCGATCCGATCAGGTTTTAAAAATTTTCGATCCGATCAAATTCGATCCGATCAGGTTTTCCAAAAGTTATGCCAACCTCTGGCTTGGAGTTAAAGCCAGGTCATCATCTTTGATATAATTATTAATCAGAATATTTTTATTACCAATAAAAATACTGGATTTTCAAAAGATTCAATAAAACGCTCATCCAATTGTATCACTCGTCTTTTCGTCGTCTTTATCACTATCGGTTGATTAGCTCTGAGTCCGCGGCTTCAAATCATCTCCTATTCGCTAGATTTCTGATCGATAGGATCATGTGATGACGATAACTTTTCTTCTCCGCTTATAATCATATCTGAATCGCAACACCGTCACTTTTCAGTTTTTGCGTCCCTTAAGAAGACCATATCTATAAAAAATGGTGAGAGTAAGAGATTAGTGAAATTTCAGAAAATGTGCCAGTAGTTAAAAACTTCAGAAGTTTTTGTCCTACTTTAGGGGTGGTCGTCGTTCAATGGCCAATTATCGCAAGAGTACAAACTTCAGGACAAAGTTTTGCATCTGCCTAATGTATTTGAGCAAAAATCTTGAATTCTATAAGAAAATCAAAAGTGACGGATGGCTAGTCCACCAAACGTGCTTACAAAAATAACGGAATTATTTTTTCAAAATGTATCCCCTCCCTGAGTTTTTTGGGTACAACCATGATTTATGACTCAAATTTACCGGACAAAACGTGAGCAAAAAATCAAGTTGATTTTTTTGAAAATTCTTGAATTGGGTTTCAGTATCACCAAAAAACAGTTTTTGGACCCTTGTTTAAGGGTCTTTATCAAAATGTATCTCCTCCCTTGATTTCAAAGTAACACATTGAAAACCTAGAT
>SCLH01000014.1:176128-206808 GCA_004367855.1 Oikopleura vanhoeffeni
ATAAAAAACAATACAGGATGTACCTTTCTTCGGAAATCGTTTACTTACGACGCAATCGGAATAGTATCATATTTGATGCGACCATTTTTGAGTTTTTGCACAGACCTATTCATTTTATTTGAATAAAAAAACCTTACCCCCTGTACAAGAATTTTTTTAGTTATTAAGGGGGTACCCCTCGTGGGAAATGCTGTTTTCATGGTTTTTGAGGGCAAATATCTGATACCTAATTGTTTAGCCTGGCAGATTAATTGAACCTAAATCTCACATTACAAATCATAATCAAGGATCACTGATTGCATGACCAATCAGGAACGAGCGTCAACGTAGAGTCATATTTTGTAGCAAAAAGCCTATTTTTTCTTGAGTTTTGGGGGTAAAAAAATTATTTTTTGATTTTATAAACCACAAGAAACGCACGCAAATCTTGTACTATCGTTTGAACAAATTCGAAATAAATTCGCTCTAGAAAACGCAAAAAACTATTTTTTGAGCTGATTTTAAGAGGCTCGCGGAAAANCTAAGCGATTATTAAGCAGGACAAAAAGGTTAAGCCGAACTAACTCTAATTTACGTAATAAATTGACTCCAGTCTGCCCCGAGTCGATGCCCACCCCCTTAAATGACATAGACAGTGTAATTTTTGGAATTTAATTTATCTGGGAGTTATGTCAGGCTATGATGTTATCAAAAGATATCACAAAAAGATTGATAAAACGAGGGGTTATATATCCCCTTATACCCCTATGTTCGCATCCTTGTTTCCCTAGGCTGACTGACAATTTTTAATCCCCTAGATTACATTGAATGATGTTGTAGCCATCTTTTTTTTGTGTCTTGGTCACGTGGGTCTTCGGAATTTCGGCCCCCCCACCTCTTGTCAGACAAATAATTACAGGAACCCTCGTCTCCTAATTTTGATCTCAAACTATTTGCTTGGAACAGCGGTTTTAAGTTTGAAAAGATACTGTCAATTCAGACGAAATCCACTATTAGGGGACTCACTCATTGAATAATTATTTGACATA
The DNA here is from genome assembly GCA_004367855.1 of Oikopleura vanhoeffeni. Taxonomy (NCBI): domain Eukaryota; kingdom Metazoa; phylum Chordata; class Appendicularia; order Copelata; family Oikopleuridae; genus Oikopleura; species Oikopleura vanhoeffeni. Next base: position 177,157 of record SCLH01000014.1, read on the forward strand.
ACTCACAAAGTGCCAGAACTCGAAATTAAGATTAGATATCAAATTTAAAAAAACCTTGCACTGAATTGCTGAGTGATGCTGGATATCTTTCTGTTAATAATAATTTTCAGTTTGATGTCATTTTGCCGCTTCTGAAATTTTGGGCTTTTTTGGGACTTTCATCAAAATATAAAATATCAAATAGGAAATTTTCAAGTTCTCATCGAATGTTTAAAAAAAAGAATTGGTCCAAAATCATTAAACAGAAACAAATATAACAAATTCCTTTTTTTCAATTCTAAGCTTTTAATAACTTTAATAAAGAAATAACTTTGCAAATTAGGTTAAATAATTTTTTTTGAAAAAGTCCTCACTTATTCTGCTTGCGTCTGAGAAAAAAGAAATAATGCTTTGAATATTTAATTTTTTGGACGTCATTTTTAGGCTGCTGAAATTTAGCACTTTTTCGGGCTTTCACATAAAAAAAATATAAATCAAAATAGAATATGTATTACTCTATCGAATTCCAAAATTATTACCAAAACCGTTTAAAACACCCCAAATTAAACAATTAACGTCTTTCAATTTAACCTTTACCCCGTCACCTTACTTACAATTTGCTCCTGGCAGTGGTTCAGGGGCGCCGGAGAGCACGGGAGAAAGAGCCCAGAGACCAAAGGTAGTTTTCTGCTAAGCAAGGCCCTTCAATCAATATTGCATGAACTGGTGCTATGAATAAACTATCTTAAAATGAATTAATTACGAAATATTAGATTTTAGATTTTGCTTCCATTAACACCATTTAACTTTCATTTAACAAAGAGAAACTTACTTTAAAGTTTTATTTGACCTTTCATTCTTAACTCTGACTTTGAAGCCATTTTTGTTAAAAATAAAAAGATTTAAAAAAACAAAGCAAATAAAGTTTTCAAATTATTTGACCCAAAACTGTTTTCTAGCCAAAATATGACCAACTCAATGTTCATTTTTTCGGTCGAAAGCAATTTGGTTAATCAGGCCATCTTTATTCCAAATTTGTAAGTTATTACCTTTTTGTCAAATTTTATTGTCAACACAGTATTTAAATGCCAAGAAAAATTAAAAAGGAACCGTTCACAAGTTTCAGTAGAATTAGAGTCAATTCCGAGGACGTTGATGCATATTCAACAATGTACTTGATGCGTTGCTTCCTATCCCATGGAAGAGAAATGAAGGACATTTATAGTTGTTCGATGAAGAACAAAAGCGTTGAGTCCGATGAACTACATCGATGTGGAATCAGACGAAAATCGTAAGGTTTCAAGTCTGCCAATTGTTTTTAATTTATGTGATTTCATGCTGGAGAGATCAGAACAATTTGAAACAAGAATTTGACCACCTGGTCCCTTTATCATTGTTTGGGAACACAACATTTTAATTAATACTCTTGCATTATTCTTTTTCTCAGACCAAGCAACATAAATAGGACTTTTTCAAAAATTATTTACTAATTTGGCAAGTTATTTTTTTTTTAAAAGTTATTTAAAAGCTTAAATTGAAAAAAAGGAATTTGTTATTATTTTCGTTTTAATGATTTTGGACAATTCTTTTTTTACATTCGATAGACTGAAATTCTTTTTGATGATTTTATATTTTTGTATGTGGATAGTCAAAAACAGCCCAAATTTCCAGCGGCTAAAATGACACCTCAACTGAAAATTATATCAACAGAAATAACCAGCATCACTTCAGCAATTCAGAGCAGGCCTTTTTTAAATTTTTTATATCTATCTTAATTTTCGAGTTTCTGGCAACTTTTAAGTTTATGCAATATTATTTGAGGGCCCTGCTTAACCGAAAACTAACTTTGGTCTCTGGGCTTTCTTTTCTCGTTGCTTCTCCGGCCGCCCCTGAACTCGCCGAGGAGCAAAATTGTTAAGTAAGGTGACGCTAAGGGTTAAATTGAAAACTAATTTGTTTTATTTGTGTTTTAAACGGTTTTGGATGAATAATTTTTTTGGAATTCCGATAGAAGTTAAATTCTATTTGATTTTTTATATTTTTTATGTGAAAGCGCCGAAAAAGTGCTTAAATTTCAGCGGCTAAAATGACGTTCAAAAATTATATTCAAAGCATTATTCTTTTTCTCAGACCAAGCAGAATAAATAGGACTTTTTCAAAAAAATTATTTACTTAATTTGAATTATTCTTTCTTAAAGTTATTAAAAAGCTTAATTGAAAAAAGGAATTTGTTATTTTCTGTTTTAAATGATTTTGGACAATTCTTTTTTTTACATTCGATTAGAGCTGGACAAAATTCTATTTGTTTTTTTATATTCTTGTATAGTGAAAGTCCAAAAAAGCCCAAAATTTCAGCGGCTTAAAATGACATCAAAACTGAAAATTATTATTTACACAGGAATATCAGCATCACTCAGCAAATTCAGTGCAGCCTTTTAAATTTTTGATATCTTATCTTAATTTTGCGATTTCTGGCACTTTTGATTATGTCAAATATATTTTATTCATATGAGTTGAGTCCCCTAATTAGTGATTTTCGTCTAATTGATCCAGTATTCTTGTTTTACAACTTAAAACCCCCGCTGTTTCCAAGCAAAATATGTCTTGAGGTTACAAAATATTAAGAGCGAGGGTTTCCTGTATTATTTTTTGTCTCAAGAGGGGGGGCCGAACTTCCGAAGACCCACGTGACCAAGACACAAAAGAAAGATGGCACAAAAATCACTTCAAGTAATTTCTTAGGGGGGATTAAAATTGTTCAGTCAAGCCTAGGGAACAAGGAATCGAACATAGGGTATAATGGGATATCCCCTTATAAACCCCTTCAATTCGTCAAAAATTCTGTAAGGAATTCGACTTGTCAAAGAAAATAAAACTATCGTTTCAATTAGAAAAACCGCAACGTGCAAAAATGCCTCATGTTGGAAAGTATTTATTTGATTAGGAGTTTTACACTAGGCTCACTGATGTCAATCAGCACAAATTTATTGAAATTGATTGACCTACCGAAAAGATAGGGCAAGCGAAAGATTCAAAGGAGTAAAAATTTGAACAACAATTTATATTTGAGGAATCACCTTCTTCATACAAATAAAAAATACTTTTTTAAAACTCGGGATTGCTTGGGTTATTTTTGGCTCTTAAGAATTTTTTGAGTTGTGGGCACTGAAAAATATTTTAACTGAGAATCAAGAATGTGTCAAAGTACACTGATAACCATTTACTGGGAAACCAAACTTTCGCGAAACAATTGTTTCCAATATAATGGTAATGGGTCCATTAAATGTTATCGGTGTTCCTACAGGTCATGGTTCCTCCCATTACAGGGGTAATTTTGGCAAAATTTGAAAGGTTGTTTTAAGCCAAAAATTGTGGAATTTTTTTTGGGAAATTTTTGAGATTGTTTTCAAACTACATGTTGTATGGGGAAAACAAATTATATGGCAGTCGAACCCACAAATTTTTTTTTTGGAATATTTTTTAGCAATTAGCATCAATAACAGAGTTTTTTCTCAAAATGCCCTTGTTTTCCATACACGATGGTAGTACTCCATAACCAATGATATTCCTTGCTTTTTCAAACATTGTCGTTTCCATAAGATGGTTATGGCTGGACTGCCATTAATAAAGTTGGGTTTCCATTACAGGGGGTTTTCCATAATATGGGTTAGTCAGTGATTTTCAAAGATGACTGAATAATCTTTTTTGAGCGGGTTTCCCGCACGTATTATCGTGAACTCTAATATTAAAATCATATAAAATACAATGCGATGCCACGATAAATTGGTATGTCAGTGCCATGACATACCGGACACTTGCGATGATGAATCAAACAAATTGCTCATTATGGCTAATAGATACATCAAAAGGTTTGATTATTTACTTCACACGAATTTAGAGACGTCTGTTATACAGACTTTTTGTCACGGTATTTCTTTGATTCTTTAATTTACAAATCATTTGGGTCTTCACAACCATATTTGGTTTTGCCGATGAAATACAGCGAGTAATATCTCTGCTTCGACTTTTTTATTTGGTTACATAAATGATATTATTTCAATTAATGTTTTTCTAAGGTTAAGTAATTTTAAGATTTCAGTGAATTGATCATTAAACTTGTATGGGAAAATTAGGGCTGAGCTCTCTCCCTCTCACCTTCATACTAATTACTGCCTTAGTCATAAATTTTTAACTACCAAATAAACCTCAATATCAGAAATCTACACTCTTCACTAATATCACTAACTCACACATCTCACGTTTACTCCAACAGATCACCTTCTTTGGACAATAATTTTTGACTAGCTTCTAAATGGTCTATCCTCATTATTTTGTCGATACATTTTATTTCAATTTTTATGAAAGTTCAAATCAATAATATAACTCGGTTGCCAAATTGCACCTGAATTTATTGAGCGCTCTGTCCTTGCTGTTTCACTTGATCACGAATCCAATAAATTGCATCCTGATGGCAAATTAATTGGATACTTATTTTTGTTTAACAATCAAATTAAATAAATTTGAACGGGGTCAGTAAGCAAGTTCTAAATAACAATTTGAGATTTAAAGCTTGAGCCGGCCCTCGGTAAATTTGACAGATCGGATTCCGCGGATTGGCTCTTGATAAAAAACTTTTTTTACTGGGTTTATATATTCTTCTCAATATTACATCAAACAATGATGTTTTATAATCAAGGCAACTTTTTGTAATAGCAGAATCTATCGCATCCTTGCAACTTTATAAAAATTTTAAATTCCGATGATCTTAACTCTTCGCCGTTCGGACCAATTATGAGACAACTTTTGAAACAAATCTCTCAAACACACATTATTCAAAGAAATGCCTTATTTTTCTTCAATTATTTTTTGCATTATTTTTTCTTCTCACAATCAACAAAAAAAAAACTCTCCATATGTATCCGACTAAATTTTAGCTTTTGCGAAACTTTTTGGAATATTTAGACAAATTATCCATCTCCTATTCTGCTCCGTGTTCAAAATTTTTGAAACGCTAACTTCGTTCTTGTATCCTTGCTGTAACAATTTGGATAGCCGAACCCATTACCCGTGGATTTAATAAATTAAACATCATGAACAATAAACTATTTCTTTCGATGCTGCCCTAATATTTTCTTTGTCTTTTGTCCTGTCCCTCTCTTTAGGCGGAATCTTCTATTTCTTGGATTTCTGACCTTAGAAATCATATAACATATTTATTATTAAAGCTTACGATCGTGGTCCGAGCACCACTTTTGGAAGGCTGCTTTTTATTAATAAACGAAAAACAATAATTTTAATGTTTAATTAACCCTAACTAGCAAACGCGGCGTTTTTTTAGTGTTTTTTTCAAATTAAAAATTTATACAGTAAAATAATCAGGATCTTGAAAATAACAGATAAACAAAGTGACTCAAAAGTGGGAACTGACGTTTTGAAATTACTTTTTATTCGAAAATTATGAAGTGAGGCAAAAAGTTTCCATGGAGCCGAAAAAAATGAAAAAGTGCCAAAATCTGCCAAAATGCACCGGGCCCTTAAGAAGTCGGTGCATTTTGTCAGATTTCCACTTTTCCTTTTTTTTTCTTCTTGATGAGAACTTTTTGTCACTTCAAAATTTCGATAAAAACTTTTCGTACAAACGTTGCCACTTTTGAGCTTCACTTTGGTGTATCTGATTTATAGATCGATTATTCTTCAGTTTTAAATCGTCTTTTTGATTAAAACGCGCGTTTGCCTTTCCAAGGTGGTCTACAATTAAAAGTATTAACTTATTTCTATTATTTAACTTTAACCCCATAACCGATTGAACTCACACGCGGTTCTTGCACCCACCACTTCAAAATTAATTCAAAATTTGCTTTTTATTCACCGGATTTCACGCTTAAAATGCTAACATTTAAATTTTTCCCACAAAAGATCAAAAGTATTGCCCCGAAAATTTTAGCAACGAAAAATATATTGAGTTAAATAATCAAATAAAATCTTTACGTAGCCGTCGGATGTTGTCGGCTTACCCATTCACAAGTTTAAGTGATAAGAATTTTTTTCAATTTGGATAAAAGAGGGCCTCCGATGGATTTGGGACGGGTCCCGAACCGTAGTTTCGTTGCAAAAATAATGATTCCGGGTATTAACAAGGACCGAAGAAACACAACGAGAAACCATTTTGATGAAATAAAGTGACATTCTCACTATTTTTAGCTGATGATTCCAGAAAAATAAGTTTGAAAAATTTTAAGAAAGAAAAAGGGAAATTTGGGCAAACCATTTCCAATTATTTTTTGACAAAAATCACAAAACATGTCTTATGATTTTTAAATAGCATTAAATAAATATGTTGGTCACCCTACACGAAAAGTTAAAATGGCCATTTTGAAAAGGTTTCGGTTGATTCGAGACCAAAATTGAACGAAAAATAAAGCATTTTTATATAATGTTCGGAACTTTTTCAAAAATTTCTCAGAATTTGTTCGAATTCCGAAAGTTTGCATTCGAACTCAAAATTTTCCCTTAGAAAGCAATATGCGAAAAATTTAGTTTGTTACAAAAGTTGCCTGCGATTATTAAATATTACTTTGATGGTATATTGGAGAAGAATATTATACACCCAAGTAAAAGTTTTTCATCCAGAGCCCTTATTCGTTTATTTCAAAATATGCACTGAACCTCCTTAATTATACATTTTCACATATAAAAACTATCATCACGCAAGAACTATTTTTTTCAAATTATAACAACCACTGGTATAACTGGAAATGAACTGGTCAAAGTTCGAGGTCGTATTGAGATTGAAAGAAAATTAAAAACTCTATAGGTCAATTGCTTTCAAATGTAGAAGCGAATATTTCTTAATTCTTCTTAAAAATTGTCGCCCTAAAGAGCAAATAGCTCATCAAATCAAAAATAATTGATTTCCACCGGACCCCCCTGCCAATAACTTGTGGATTTTAATAAAAGTATTTATATTTAAACAACTCTTTGGACTTTAAGTACAAAACTTTTTTTCCACATCGTATGATCCTGGAAAAAGTTATAATTGAAAATTGTTCAATATCTTTTAAGTCCCTGTTTTTTTGTTATCTTTGATATAATTAAATCAATTTAAGTTAGCCAAACCTATCTGAGCCCGAATGGGAAAAATTTTTATTAGGCGTCCTGTGTCTTTTCGTTAGCAAGTAATTTGTCTTCTCATTATGAGACTGATATTTAAATAAATCGAACTGTTAAAAAATACAATATCTCAGCATGTCTTTTAAAATTTGCATGATTTATCAATTCCGGGTCCCGAGTCCATTGTTTGTTTTGGAAACTCTCGTGATCCTGATTCAAATCCCCGATTCCCCGGATCAACTCTTTTAACCTTCAAAACCCGATCCCGCCTGGGATCTGATCCGTTATCCAGAACACTGATTTAAGGCCCGCTGATACCTGCTTGGAGCAGGGAGGTCGGCATAACCTGATCGGATCAGATCCGAAGTTTGATCGGATCTGATTTAGACTTTTTTTTTGTCCGATCAGGTTTTGTCTCCTCCGATCCGATTCCAATACGATCGATCAGCGTTTTTGAAAATGCGATCGTATCAGGTTCGATCCGTTCAGGTTTCGTTAAAATGGGATATTCCGATCAAGTTCGATTCCGAGTAGGTTTTTTTGAAATCTTCGATCCGATCTAATAATTTTCGATCCAGATCGAATAAAATTTCAAAAATTTGCTGATCCGATCAGGTTTTTAAAAAATTTTCGATCGATTCAGGTTTTTCAAAGGTATGCGAACCCTGGCTTGGAATTTAATTGCCAGCTCATTCTTTGATTTATTAATTATGAATCAGAAATTTTATACCAATAAAAATACTGGATTTTCATAAGATTTCAATAAAACGCCTCATCCAATTGTATCACTCGTCTTTTCGTCGTCTTTTATCATATCGGTGATTAGCTTAAGTCCGCGGCTTTCAAATTCTCTCCTATTCGCAGGATTTCTGATCGGAAGTGATCATTGTGTGACGAAACTTTTCTTCTCCGGCTTATAATCATATGCTGAATCGCACACCGTCACTTATTCAGTTTGGTCCTTAAGAGACCCAATCTATAAAAAAATGGTGAGCAGTAAGAGATTAGTGAACAATGTTAGAAATGTGCCCAGTAGTTAAAAACTTCAGAAGTTTTTGTCTACTTAACGAGGGTGGTCGTCGTTCAATGGCCAATTATTCCGCAAGAGTCAAACTTTCAGGACAAGTTTTGCATCTGCCTAATGTATTTGAACAAAAATCTTGAATTCTATTAATAAATCAAAAGTGACGGATGGCGATCCACCAAACGATGCTTATAATAAATAACGGGAATTATTTTTTCAAAAATGTATTCCCCTCCCTGGGTTTTTTGGGACAACCATGATGTATGACTCAATTTCCGGACAACGGTGAGCCAAAAAAAATAACTTTGAGTTTTTTGAACATTCTTGAATTGGTTTCAGTATCACCAAAAAACAGTTTTTTGACCCTTGGTTTAAGGGTCTTTTATCAAAATTGTATCTCCTCCTTGATTTCCAAAGTAACACATTGAAAAACCAGATGAATGTGCAAGCTTGAGAGTTCGTGCAAAAGATCGACGTTTGAGTTTTGGGTCAAAATTTCTCGACCGCGTTTTTCTGTTAAATCGAGTTTTTAAATTCCAAAATCAAGAATTTCAACTTTTTTCAGACGAAATATTTTGAACTCATCAAAAGTGCTCCTAGCCATGTATCAAAATAAAACGAGTTACCAAAATGTTTGTAATTTTTCATCATTTTATAAAAAAGCATAAAAATAAAATTGGGAAAATTTGTTTAGAGCCTTATTTTGCGACCGACCACCCCTTTAATGTCGAGTTTTAACCAAAAGGGAGGCTATCTCCATAGAATAATTAATTATAAATACCATTTATCATTTGACTTCGAAATTAAAGGCGATTAACAAAGTTCCGGCTTTTGCAGCGTTCTAGAACATCTCTTTTTTTTAATTGAAAAGAATACAAATCGGTTTTAAGTTTAGTTTTAACTTGTGCATGCATATTCGCGCTGCGTACCGATTTCAAAAAACTCTTATTTTAAAAAATTATTATTTTCGTATCACCTTGAGAAGGATCTGGGCCGTGTTGCGTGAGACAGAGATCGTTGACCACCGATTGAAAACCCGTTGAAAATGAAAATGGCGATATTCAATTTTGATTACTGAATAAAAGTCTCAAAATAGGCGAAAAAAGCGGTGTCATAAGCAAGTCATAATCTACAATATTTTTTTCCACGGAGTCACCATTTTATCAATTTGTTTATCCGATTAAGATACTGAACGAATCAAATCGATTTGAAATGACGTTAAAATTGGGTCCAAACACTCACTATTCTTTTCTCGTACGACCACACTGACTCCGAGTTTACTCAAGCTTTTCAAAATTTCGTCCTATGGACATTTTTTTCTCTTGGCTTACCTTTTTCTTAAGCTGAGAAGTGATCTGCTCCCATCGTCCTCATCGCTGCTCTGACGTCACACGAATACTAGGCTGTCACACAATGGGAAAAGTCCTCATCAGGCCTGTTGGGAGTTTATTGCTCTCGAACATGGGGATAAACCCAGTGAACCATGGGAAAAAGAATCTGGAGTATGAATCATTTTTCTGACTTTTTTTTTCAGGCAATGGAACAACAAACACCGTTACCAAGAGCTATTATGGTTGATCTTTGAACCGATCTGTTATCCACAAAGTGAGTTTTTGCTTCAAATTAAGATTATTTTTTGTAGAGCAATTGATTATGAGTCATATCTATGACCCAATACCGGTCATCTTTAGTTTTATCTTCTGGTTGTTCATTTTCAAAATTTGACTATTGGAAAAATTAAGCTCCATAAAATTGTTAGACGAGAGTTTGAAAATTAAACTCATATAATGTACCGTTAACGAGCAATTTGCTTTAGCAAACAAAGTATAAGTATATGACATAATGTGCAGTTTTGCATTTTTTATCGTGACTTCAAATTTTTTAAAAAATAATTTATGTTTTATGTGATATGATCCCGTTATTTACCAAACACCCCAATAATTTTATAATTAACCTTACGTGGGTTATTTTTCGTTTGATCCTTTTTAGGTGTCATATTACATAGTATGACCCAAAAAATGATGGAACAGAAATTAAAACATGAAAAAGTGATCAAATGATCGAGAAAAAAATCAGCGGTTTTCACACTGATACCAGTATTTTTTATTCTTGGTTAAATATAATTAAAATTCCGAAGATGATGATTGTACGTAACCAAGTTATCATTTAACTGTAAAGGTAAGATTTCTTAAAGATAATTATCAGTATTTTTGTGGTTTTTTGAGACATAAGAATATTTATAATTTTTCTATTTAAAAATGAATTTTGCGAAACTAAGGGCCAGATTTATCAAATTGATTTTCTTACTCCAATTTCTGCTGCGAGGTAAAATCTTGTTTTATTCTCACCTCTCTTGATAATGGAAAACCCGAAACGTCAATCAAGACTATTTTTTCACCATTAGAAAATATAGAATATCAGTATGTATGCTTTTCCAATCAACTTTTTTCACCCAAGATCGTGTGGACTATTCTGAAAAATGTTCATCAGTTATGTCACCATAAATTATTCGGTGGGACAAAAGGACATTTAAGGGGGTGGGGCGTCGGTTAATTCTTGGTTACCTTTCCATTCCCGCTCACTAATAAATTCTAGGGCCAGTTGTGAAGAATCTTAGATACTTGTTATAGGTCCAGGCCTTCGCCTAACCGATCCATTTATCTTAAACTTTACATTGTTACATCACACCACCAGGTGGTGAGTCTATTCTTAGAAACACTAAAAGTTTTTAAAGATCTATCTTCTTTATACCCCACATTTACAAAGCGGTCTAAAATTTACAAGAGTCGGGAGATGAGATCACTGAAATTTTGTCCCATTTTTTTGAATTTCGGCTCTTGAATTTCTAGGAATCACTTTTGAACGCCTATTTTCATTTTCGTCTCAAAGTGTACTTCTCCTAGAACGATGTTCAGATAAGACGTTTTTCGACTTAGTAGAATAAATATAGTGTCGCAAAGTATTTTGTCTCGGATTTTTTGAATTTCACTAGAATTCTAGGGAAATATGACTATAATTAACCGGAAATGAATTCGAAAAAAAAGTTCCTCTGATGCGGAACAAAAATACCACCAAATTGGAAGCTGAGATTCACTTATCGAAAAGTTTGCTCACAGCTAATCGGGCAATTTTAACCAATCAGCCGGTCAATTCGATAATTAGGTCTTTACATTTTTGCTTAAAATAATTGAAATTTTAGAATTCCGATTTAAGCCGATTTTCGATTAATTTTAATTTCATGCATCGTTTAGCGGGTCAGTATTTACCAATAAAAATGTTCACTTCAGGGAAGAATGCGTTTTTATGCGGGTTGGGGTTAAAGGCTAGAAAAAAATCATTTGATTTTTAAATTTCTAGATTTTGTTCCTAGGATTGTTTGAGAAAAAAATATTTTCCCCATGAGATTCCTTGGGTCACTTCAGTGATGACCATATTAATGGTATCATAAATTTAATTAATAAAGGGCTCCAAAAAATTTATTTTCAATTGAATTAATTACGACCAAATTTAATTACGACGCCCACCCCCTTAATGCATAATTGGGAATAATATCCTTTTCGGAACGGAACTCTATCTTCCCAATAAAAACGCTTTACTGATCTCCCACAGGCGTTTTCAAACCCCACTGATGTTGGGTCTAAGTGATCTTCTTAGTTGATTTCTTGAGTGGTTAAACACCGATAAAATTTAGGCGGCTCTCATTATCCCAAGACCGCTTGCCTATGATCATATCAATATATCACTAAGACCAACATTGTGGAGATCGAACCACGCCTATAGAGATAAGTTAAGGCGTTTTTGGGGAGATTGGGAGTTCCGTTCCCGAGAAGGATATAGTATTCATAAAGGGCTACATGAGTCTTTAAATTTCTCCCTGAATTTTGCATTTGCATTTATCTGTTTCACTTGACAGCATTTTTAAACAATAAATTCAGTTAAACCTTGAATTCAATAATTTGTTTCATCCTGAGCAACTGATATGTGGTAAAAGATGCTGCAAATAACTATGCCTGTGGCATATAGTAGGCAAAGAAATAAGACCGAGTCTTAGGAAAGACTTCGAAAAACTTGCTTGTAACTGCACATCCCTCCAGTAAAAATTAATAATTATTTAGTCGCGGATATACACTTGACGTTTTTTTGAAAACGAAAATCTGATTTTGATCAATCTTTATACTTAAATATTTATTATGGTTTTTATTCGAAAAAATCCCACTCAAAATTTCATGCAAAATTTCACATAATTTCGATAATTAAATGGTTGAAAGCAACGAATTTTCTGCAAACCTTTCAATGACATGAACTTTTTTTCCCTGAAATTCAGCTTCCAACGCATGCCTGCCCCGGCACCCTGCCGTTAAAGTTATACTTTGGTTTATATTTATTACCCTTCCGTGGTTTGTTCCATAAAGACGTGGGCCTGTGAGACCCAAATACAAATTGTATTTTACGATCCGAAATTGCTTAAAACCTTCATCTTAATTTGAAGAAACTACTTTCGCTTTATAAGGACAAACCGCCGCGATTTTGTCGACGATAAATTCTTATTTTTGACAATTACTAATTAATGTGTCCACTAACAAATAAACGATTTTTTTATTGAAAAATAAAATTCTGACAAAAATGACCCATCAACGGTCCCATTAAATGACCCAATTTCCTCATCCACAACCTAATTTTCCATGAAAGATGCCATGCCATTGCCTTCATTTTGCCTGCATTGAGGGGTTGAACCAGCACAAACGAGGAAAGCGACTGTTCTGTATAGGACAAACATAACAGAAGGCTTCGAATTTCAATTAAAATTACCATTTTTCAGGATTGTTTGATTTCTCCACTCATTTGGCGAGAAACCGGTTCTGGGTTCACTTACCTACTATGGGGGAACGACTTTTGTCGACCTGTTGGGGCAAAAAAGGCAAAACTCGAAATTGCCCGTCTCTACCCAGCTCCTCAGATTTCCGACAGTAGCAGTTGTTGACCTTGTAGTAATTCGATTTTGGACCACACCATACTCCCTTGAAACTATTCTGACTGTGCTTTTATGGTTGATAATGGAGGGCTATTTCTGACATTTTGTAACAAGCACCTTGGGCCGTTTCTCGACCTCATAGTGCAAACTTGAATAGAATTGATACGCTTCAGGAATTGTCTCTTCCATCACAGGAAATGATCGAAACCTAATTTTTTTTCTTTTGAAAATTGGTATTTTTTTTGATCTGAATAATATTATTTTCAAATTTTCATATGGTTCCTAAAAATCTTGGAAAAATTAAACTTATTTTAAATGATCGCGTTCGCAAATGTCTTTACAAGTGAAAACCCACTAATGTTCTTGGTGCAGAAAAATTTATTTAGGTTAGTATTTTTCTGACCTCACGATTTGGTCTTTGGCAATTCATTTCCAAAGAAAGCATATTTCGAACATTTTTCCAAGTTGAGGAACAAATACAGTAAATTAAAATATTTTATGTTATACTTTCGAAATCCTAAAATTATTGGCATAGATCGGTTTTTGGAAACCAAAATATGTTGCCCCTTGTGTGTTATTGGAATTTCCGCAACTTTGAAAAATGAATTCTTGATTGATTTTTTTAACTACTTGTTTCTGATCCATTAATAAAGCAATCCCTCCCGATTTGATGGGAGCTCTCACGTTGATCTGAACGAATTTCAACCTAACTTGGTATCCATATCCCGCGAATTCATTTCCCCACTGGCTTACATATGCACCCATATAAGTGCGGCTAAGCTAGTCAGGAAAATTTTTTCCCGGTGCCACGGAAAATTACAACCGCATGGTTTTGAGCCAGAAAACCCAAATGGTAAAATTGTGACCCAAGGTAGTTAATTCTTTCTCAATTTCGCATATATTCCTTTTCCTCCAAACAAATGGATCCTTTAGTCATGGGGCTATCTCTATAAGCGGGTGAACTTGGGTTTGAATCTACAAATTGTCTGTGATTTGGTTCCGGGTTAGTGGAATACTAGGCAAGAAGTGCTTGAGAGCGTCCGAGGTTTGATCGTGTGGCGTTATATCAGCTGTTAACCTTGCACAAATCCATTTGAGACAGTTACCAGTAGGGATTCGAACCCACGTGCTAAACATTAAGCAGTGCCATTTGTAGGTCCCACTGCCCCCGGTTGGATAAGGATATTAAGAAATTTGATACATTATTAAATATATTTTTGAATTTCTATACATTTTGTACATACAATGGCTTGCTGTCTTTGTATATAGAGCGGTGAGAGTATGTCATTTTTCTCAAAACCGACTGTCAATGCAAGCTATTGCTCATATCAAAACAAAACGATCCAAGCTTGTCAGTTTGTTGACTTGGTGCCAACCGGGTTTCCTAAGGTATTAAAATTTATCATGTACTTAAACCGACATTCATTCAACCGAAAGGATATCTACTTTCCTAGAATCGACATTCGCGTTTTGACGCCTTCATTATGGCACTGCTCCAGCCAAATTTCCCGCACAATGTCTGGGATTTATACTGTACACGGACCTTTTTCCTCATCTCAAGCGGTTGTTATTTCGGCTGCGTCCTTGAATAATGAGTAGAAACTAGCAAATTACCGCCTCAAATTCATGAGTTTTATGATTCAGGTGGTGAGTCAATAAAAATTCGGACCACAATTTCCAGGTTTTACAGCCATTGAATAAGGGTCAAACGCGAACGGAGCTTCTGGACACAAATCTTGTTTTAATAAAAACCAATACAGAGATGATACTTTCTTTTCCCGGAAAATCGTTCCCTAATACCGACCGCAATCGGTAATAGTATCATTATTTGAATGCGACCATTTTTGAGGTTTGCCACAGACAATATTCATTTTATTTGAATGAAAAACTCGACAAATGTAGTGCGAAAAACTATTCTATATTGTCGGAGGTGGTTTATTTTGACTATAAACAAGGATTTATTCTTGGAATGAGTTCTAGTTTCTTGGTCCCGGTGTTAACCCCATGCTGTAGTCCACCGAGTTTGTCGACCAGAGGTTCAAAAAACAGCTGCAAGATAAACAAAGAAAGAATTGATAGGGGAAATGCTGTTTTCATGGTTTTGAGGGAAAACTAACCAATTGTTAGCCCTGGCCAGATTAATTGAAGCCCAAATCTCAATTCCAAATTCATAATCCAAGTATGACCATCAAGGAACGAGCGTCAACGTTAGGAGTCATATTTTGTTAGCAAAAAGCCTATTTTTCCTTGGGAGTTTTGGGCGTAAAAAAATTTATTTGTTTTTGATTTATAACCACAAGAAAACGGCAGCGCAATCTTGTACTATTGTTTGGACAAATTCGAAAAATAAATTCGCTCATAGAAAAACGCAAAACTATTTTTTGAGCTGATTTTAAGAGTGCTCGCCGGGAAGCCTATTTTTCCTGGAGTTTTTAGTCAAAATATTGAAACATATATCAATGAACAGCTGATGACCCCGCTGAAAAGTTGTACTATCAAAACCTTAATTTCGATGTTTTTTCTCTTCGAAAGCTGTACTTACATTTTTCAAAATCAAGAATTTTTTGTGAAAATGATAAAAATAAGTTTTGATCAAAAATAAAAATGATGGAAAAGTAGGTTCCTGGCTAAGTATGGAGGTAAAAATACTACCAGTCATCTTCAAATTGTCCATATTTTCAGAAAAAAATAGTCAAAATTAAATCTAGAAAATTTGCTGGTTTAGCCTCATTTCATGAGGAGTACCCCCTTAAAACATTTTTCCTGAAAGTTTTTTTTAATTTTTAATACCAAAATTTTTAAAATTACTGCTGATTCTCAATAAAAAGACTAAAATTTAGGTCGGCATAAATAGCACCCGACCAACAACAGTTCCAGGATCCGATCAAGCTCCAGTTTCCCGAGCCGTTTGCATGCTTTCAAACACTACCGCTATTGCCGAAGCATGGGCTAGATTGGATTACAAATTTGATCTGATGTACGCCAAACGAGCTTTTGTTCACTGGTAAGTAGTAAAATTTGATTTATCAACAACAGTTCCTGATCCCTGACAGCGCATTTTTATTTTTCAAAATTTGTTGCTTAAGGGGTCAGAGGGGATTAAAGACGCTTTAAGGGGTCGCTGCCATTTTTTTAGTGAAAAATGACTTTTCTTACTGATTTTTTTACAAGCTTTGTTATCAAACGACGATTCGCTTAAAGATCCGATCAAGTAAAACTGTTTTCAGTGATTGCTTCAAGAGTTAATGCGTAGTTGAACATATCAAGAAGATATTTTTTAGTTTCAAATATTAAGCTTAAATTAATAAAAAAATATATTTATTTGCGCTAAGAATGACGAAAATAACAAATGATTAATACACCACATACTCAAACGTACCAATAACTATATTTCATGTATGAAAAAACGGATCATAGCCTTCGCCGGACAAAACATAAATTTGTGAATGATGCGAAATGCGGAACTATTATTTTGTATCCGCACAAATTTTAACCCATTGCATTGGCTCATCCAGAAAAATAGGCTTCAATAAACGGGAGAAATTTCTGACCGATTTGAAGGTTTCAGGTGCAATTTTCATGTTGTTTAATCTCGCTCGGGTCTAAAATTATTATATTCCTAAAAATAGTCATTTTGGTAAAAATAACTAGCACATTCGGCCAAATAATGCCTGTTTAACTTTAGAATTATTCTCAAATTCATGATCGAAAAGATACAGATGAAGGCTGAAAATTCTTATTTTGGAACCAACTTTCCGACCAACAAAAGCTCACCTACTTTTTAATTTTCACATTTTTTGCGCACTGATTGAACCGAGGGAACGTTAATCTGCCTAAAATAATCCGCCTTATTTTCAAAATTGGTACTCCAAATATATACTATAGTAATGTTTATTGTCTTGAGAACTTAATTTTTCAAATAATGCGACAGTTAAAATAATAATTTTCTTCATGCGCGTCAGAAAACTCCTCAATTATGGAAAATTAAGTCAAAAATTGACTTTTCAAAAATAAAAAATAAGCGGGCTGACGTTCCCTCGATTACATTTTAATGCATAATTGCATATAAATGTCATTTAAAATCGTCAGACTTGGCCGCCAAGTCTAGGTTGTCACATCCGGATGTCAAAAAATATGCCTAGAACGATATGAAGATTGACAGCTTAAATAAGACACTCAATTCATTCGCAATTATATCCTAATATGATGTGCTAAGATTTGCTTGGGTGCACTTCAAATGTAGCAAAAAGCACTATAAACTGATAGATTAACTTATATATATTTTCTAGGTACGTTGGAGAAGGTATGGAGGAAGGTGAATTCGCTGAAGCTCGTGAAGATATGGCTGCTCTGGAGAAAGATTACGAAGAAGTCGGTATGGACTCTGTTGAAGCAGAAGATGACGAAGACGAAGAATATTAAACTTAATCTCTTGACAAATTGACTAGATACTATTATCTGGATTAATACATTCATTTTATCTACGTATTTTCATCTGCTTATTCCATTTAATTTCAACAGACTTGTACGGCCCCTGAGTCGAGGGTTTCAGTTTGTGTTCGTCATCAGCGAAGTATTTTTTGTCGTAGGTTTTAGTATAAACTGGAAATTTGTGTGTGAACATTTGTAAAATTTTCAAAATTATAAGTGTTCGAGGTGTTTCTTAATTTCCTGACTCAAAGCAACCAAATAGACTACCAAGTTGCAAGATTTGGAAACTCCTCCCTAGTGTTCAAATAATACATTTAGATTTTATTTAATTTTAAAGAAAAAAATGCGTATAACAAATACATGTCAATCAAATATCGTTTGGTGAATACATCACTAGTCGCATGATGTTATTCGAGCTATTCTGCAAGCACGGTTCTTAGGAAGGCAAAATAAACCCTTTGTTGATATATTAGCACCAGCAAGATTTGAGAAGACATGGCTTTCCCCTCTTTTTTTAATCATTTTCAATAGTTAAAGATCAAGAAAATTCGGTGATAAGAATGAGAAATTGCGAAAAAATCATGCGTTATGAAATACTGGTTCTCAGAGACAAGTTTCGGACTTGTAAAGCTCAAAACACACAAATTTCGGTTTTGCGTGACTCGAATTTATTCGAACCGATTGTGTCAAAACTGGTCTCAGTCATATGTTAGGAATCGACTCCTACTGAATGCTTAAATTAACTTCCAACTTAGCTGAAGATGTTTTGTATACCATAAAGTTTCGCACGATTGAGTGTTAGCCAGATAAGGGACGTTTACATGAAAAATATTCCGGCAGAAAATATACAAGATCAGCGAAGAGTGGGGTAAAAATTTATTGAGTTGAGCTTCCAATGTTGCGGCTGCGTGCAAAAACGTTTTATTCACAAATATATTTCGTACACTATCTCAGAAGTTGAAAATTCTGCATAACTCACTGGTTTCAATCGAAATCTTTAGTTTCGACCAGGAACCGAAAACAAAAACTCTAATGAAGCGCAAATAATATCTGGTCAGTTACAAATTCATGGTCATGAATGCCCAAGATACTTTGTTAACAACCTCACACCCTTTGACTATCTGAAGGCAAAACAAATTTCGAAGCCAAAATGGCGCAGAAATAACCTTGTCACAGACCTACAATTCAAATGCGTTGTAAAGTTTGCAATTTTATTTCCAAAAATATTGTTGAAAATTTTATACAATTAGCCATTCGAAAGATATTTATTCCTACTTTTTTTTACGATTTTCGCCAAAATTTTTTAAAAAATTCATTGTGTGAAAACAATACATAAAATCAAAGTTCTGAGGAAGCCAATTTTTTGAAAAATATTTGAGAATTCTTTTGATATAAGTTTATTTCTGCAGTCTCTATACAAAGATAAGTTTTTTCACAAGTGATTTTTATGAAACTTAAAATAATAAAATTATTTTTCAAAAAATTATTTTCCGAAAAAATTGAACGGCAATTTTACCAAAATTAAGCCGACAAAGACAAATCGATCAAGTGTAGAATATAAGGTGGTACTGATTTTGAGTTATCAGATGATCAGCAATACTTTCATATTTTACTGCATATATTTTGACGCGCGGCGATATGATAATTGTTTTGTAAGCGTCGAGATAATCATATTTCAATTTTGAAAGAAGCTCTTAATAGCTAGAGTTTCATTCCTAAATTTGTGACATAAATGACATTGTAAGAATGTATGTTTCCTATGAAATACAAGGTGAGTGAACCTGTCTTTTCTCTGGCAGTTATCGAGTTTACAGACATTGAAATCTGAAAATGTTAAGTGTTATTTACTTAATTTTATCCTTGATCTCAATCAGTAAGAAATAAGTTTATTGATATTTATTTTCAGTTTACTCATGATAAACGCTCAAAGTATTTTTTTCAGATAGGCTTTTGGGTGCGAGGCAAAGTTCTCGTTTCTGGGTGTTAGGAGGTCAAAGCTAAACGGATATAATTATGAATAACACAGTGTTATTAACATCTCAAAATCCGAAAAAACGAAAATTAATACAACTCTATGCCTCCAATACTCTTGTTTCGAAACAAAGTTATACCGTATAACTTATACGCAAAATAACTTGTTTAACAATAAGGGATGTTTCACCTTATTTCCAGGTCAATATAGATGAACTTTCACTTAAGACACACCCGATTGTTACTTTCACTTTATTTGCGATTGTGGTGCTGACTACGCGTAGCTACATAGGTTTGAGCTTACGACCCTTGAAGAATCGTATTAGCGAGCACCATCAGCCCTCAAACGGCTTTAACGTTAACGATGTTTTATAAGTTATAACCTTTTTTGTTACAGGCAATATTAAATAATAACTTGTAGTCTATGAGGTATTATCAAATATCCCTTTAACACCTTTTTGATGATTTGAGAGATGTAGGTTGGGGGAGCCAATCCTGACACTCCTGAGACCCCTTCTAGCCACTCATGAGGCCGCTTTCTCTTCTTTTCAGCCTACATCTCTTAAATCATCAAAAAGGTGTTAAAGGGATATTCCTGTCAGCGAAAAAACAGTCAAAATTCATGGTCGAATGATCAAACAGCATAATCGAGAAAAATAAGATTTCATAAAAGTTGAGAAAATTTTTCTCGCCCAACTTAATCAGGCTCACACCTGGGGTGTCACCGGTCAGTTTTGGGACGAGACAAAGTCAAAATTCAAGCAGTTTGAATACTCTCATCATGTTTCTTTGTTAAAAAGCAATTGTATGAGAAAAAATTGGTTTATGAGATTATATCGAAATAAAGAATCATAATAAATTTCAAGTTTAAGTTTATTCAGTGCTCTATGCAAAATATTGTACATTAAATAATAAATTCGTGATGACGTCGACAAACAAAATTTGCAGCAAAATTATGTTTTACAAATCAACTGATTATAAAGAATTAGCGTTCGGGTTTGAACTATCGAGAAATTCAAGACAAAATTAGGATGAGCATCAGTTAAAATACATTTGTTTTGATCGGATTAACTTTTAATTAGCGATAATAAAAAAAATATTATAAAAGAAGAATTGAACTCTTTCACACTTTTGTAACTTATGACATGGAAAAATATTAGATCTGGTTAAGTCTTTAATTTTGTAGATTTCCCGGACTTGGCCTTTAAATATGGATCAACGGACCTCAGAGTACAAATCCTAACTATTCGAAAAATGCGAAATCTGAGCATTTGATTGGATGATCCTTTCCTAATATGACCAATGAAATTGGCCTATTCCGCAATCAACGGTTTTGATTGGGTGCTAATATCTTGCGTTTTTTGTATCATTCAAATAGTTAGGATTTGTACTCTGAGGTCCGTTGATCTACATAAATAGTTTTAGGTAAGGCATCTCAAAAATGATGAGCCAATCAGCACGCACTATACATTTGGAGCTGAAATTTACCAAATTCGATAACCAAGCTTGGTATCACGTTTCTCACATAATCTCATTGACTTGTAATTACAAATGCTTAAAGGGGTCGGTGCATTTTGACAGATACGGATATGGGCTCGTGATCAAAAACTTTTTACTGGGTTTATATATTTTCGCAATATACCATCAAAGTGCTGTTTGATATTCCAGGAAACTTTTGTAACTACAAAATTTTCGAATTATTTTTTTTTAAGAAAATTTTGATTTCGAATTAAACTTTTCGATCTCGATAAATTATGAGAAACTTTTGAAAAAAGTTCCGAGCATTATGAAAAAATGCCTAGTTTTTAGTTTTGATTTTTTTCAATATTTGTTTTAAATCAACGAAAACACTCTTCAAAATGGCCACTTTTACTTTCCGCGTAGGTGATCACATACTTTTTTCTATGCTTGTTCAAAAATTATACGACATGGTTTTGTGATTTTTGGTCAGAAACAATTAAAAATATTTGGAAATTTTTCTTATCTCTAGTTCAAACAATTTCAAACTTATTTTTCTAAGATCATGAGCTCAAAATATTGAGAATACCCATTTTAACTTATATCAAATATGTCCTTGTTTTGTTAATTCCCTCTTGGTTATACTCTGAGTCATAATTTTTGCAACGAAACTACGGTTTGGCAGATCAAAGTTCATTTTGATCCAGAATGAAAAAAAGTTTATTGCACGTTAACTTGCCAAATTGGTAAGCCGACCCATCCACCACGTGAAATTTGATAAATTAAACTCATGAAAAAAAATATTTATTTCGATGTGCTAAAATTTCCTTTTTTTTCAAAAATTAAAATTTTTGATTTTGAGGTCAAACTCGTATAAAATTGAATTTTATATACAGTGGGTGAGACCAATGGGCAACACGCGAGCTTTTCGAAAAAGTGTTGCCCATTGGTCTCACTGTTGCCCATTGGTCTCACCTATTGTAGTATATTTAAGCTGGTGGTCGTGACCGTTTTTGAGCGCTTCTCATTGATATAAAATATAAAAAAAAAATACTATAATTTAGACACGTTTGATTGCAAACGCGCAGTTTTTGATTGTTTTTTCAGAAGACGATGTATAATGTAAAAATGATCGATCTGAAGTAAATCAGATTAAACGAATTAAGCTCAAAAGTGACAACTTTTCTCCGAAAATGTTTTATCCGAAAATTTCAAAGAGGCAACAAGTAATCGATCAAGAGAGAAAAAATTGAAAAACGTACAAATCTGTCAAAATGCACCGACTCCCTAAACGTTATAACAATTCGTTATCTTTTGAAACTAGAATGAATTATTAATCTTATTCGCTGAGGTTCTGAAAATCTATTGAATTAAAATCGTTCATCTTTAACCTGTTTATAATATCGTTGGAAAATTACGAAAGATATAATAATATTCAATGCTTATGACTTATAAGTTATAACCTCAACAGGACCAACGTGCCTCTGAGTAGTCAAAAGGCTGTTCATAGCGTTCGCATGTCGGCTCACTAAGATGAGTCGTTCAGAAACCCCGAAATGAATGTCACCACTCAATTTTCTACAGAGAGGCACTTGAGTTGGATCAAGCATATATATTTTTGGGGCTTTAAATGAGCTTGCTCACAATATGCGAGGAAACCCGAACCAAAAATTAAATGTTTGAAAGTCCATATAAATATGTTATGATATTTGTTTCGGTCGCGTCGAAACCTTTATAAAAATGAAGACTCAACCAGTATATTAAGAAAAGAATCAGGAGTTTTCTGAAGATTTAAGTAGGGACTTATATACCATGTCATGGTGAAATTAAATGTTGCATTATTTAATCGAATATAAATTAACTACGGAACAAACAATTTATGTACAATTTTGAAGATAAATTTCAGCACGATTACTTAATTGGTTTCATTATGAGTTTGAAGCTAAATTTTTGAATTATTGTTTTTCTGCCTATATATCAAATTCATATTAAATTTAAACAATAATTTTCAATCAATTAAAGAACCAAATTAAGGAAAAGAATCGTTTTAATGTTGAAAATTTTNNNCTGTTTTCAGAAAGTAAGGCTTTTTAAAATGTAGATAAGAGTTTGTTCGATTGGCTGGCATCATGATTAATTTGAGCAAAGACAACAATTTCTGCATTCGCACTCAACATTTTTGAATTATGTTTTGAATTTGAATTACTTTTCCGCAGCGCTTATTATTGTTATATTGTTGTATCCTTTTTTATATATTAATCATGTCTATTTTACAAATTGTTCTTATCGTCTTAAAACTCATCAGATACATCTTTTTTTATCTTCTTTCTTGATGTATTTTTTCCATTCCCTGAACCTCTGATGAATTATTAAGAGCCACAGGCTTGAGTCAAAAACACAAATCAGTGTATAACGCTAGGTCCACGGTTTAATTTTCAGATTATTATGAACGAAGCCCGCAAAATTTTTTTCACAAAATTTTCAATAATTTGAATTTATAATGTTCAACAATCTCGGAAATACAAAATAAAATTAAAGGAGGTCATTTTTCAAATATGATGATCAACAAAATTGAGAGGCAGTTTTTTTAAAAAATTAATTCACCATAACTTGATGCAGTGTTCTTAATTCTTCGCGTAGTGATAAAAGTTCATCTTGTAGTCTCCCATTTTCTTTCTATTTAAGATATTTATAATTATAATTTTCCAACAGGAATACACCCTTTTTTTGTAATTTTTAGCTTTTGATTTTTAATAAAAGTGTTTTTTATTGCAACAGTCTATATTTGTATTTTTAAAAGCTTTATTGTGCCCACTGAGTATCTGTCAAGTTATACAATCAGTCTTCGGAAACAATATTAATCATCTACAGACACTTTTGATTGCACTAGTTAACTTTAAAGGTCTCGCTTAGCACGAGTTGCGGTTACGCATTAAGATTGTTTCTGACGATTCATTCGAGTAAGTTTTATTTTTTTTTAATAATTAAACGCGACGGCGCACCGCAGCGTTAATAACATGCAAAATTTTATTTCAAATTTATGCAAAATTAACATTGTAAATACAAAATTGGCAAAAACATAACAACCATATTTATATCGGCTTATTTATATCTGCTTATTAATTGACCATAATAATCATAAAAAATAAACATAATAATTATTTCTTGAGTTAAATTTTTTTGAGCAGTTTGAAATCTCAGTTTTATAATTAATGTTTATTCAAGTCAAAAATTGAATATTTGATTTAATTTTTATATGACGAATTATTATGAACTTATTCCGTAAAATAATTATCAACCTCAATATACCAGCCGTATCGACAAGAAATATATTTCTACAGTGTTTGCATTTAAGCTTGTGCCTGAAACTCAAGAAATCGTAGATATAATTAAAGATAATGTTATTTAATTGACGAAAACGTTAGCAATAAACCAAAAATGAAATATAATTAAACGTTCATTTTAATCATCTCATCGTTCATCTTATTTCCTATTAATTAAAACTATGTTTCAAATAATCCGTTAATGATATTCGAAAAATGCTTTCTTTATAAAGTCAATAATCATTTACCTTCGAAGGAAGGGAACATTTGTTGCGGTTTGCTGCTTTTTTTGAATTTTTGTATTTCTACATTTTTCAGCTGATTTGTTGTTTTTTGATCTTTTTAGCCAGTATTCAGTATCTTTTGACTTTTCTTGCACATAAATTTTTTTCGCTCTTGATATTTTATTTATCTTATTTGGATTTAAAAGATAATTGAAAAAATTCGTCAAGATTAACAGTATGTTTTTTAAGTCTCGAAATGGCAACTTTCTCTGAAAGAAATTCCCGCCAATAACATATGATTACTAGCGTATTAAATTTTGAAAGCCAAGCTATCGACGATACCAAGAGTTAACAAATAAAATGCGCCTAACTGTTATTTTTATCGGCGGGAATTTTAGTCACAGCGAGTTGCTATTTCCAGACTAAAAAAGAAACAAACTGTAAGTTTTTAGACTCAGAATTTGAATCCTTTCCTTCAATTTGCCACCATGTTCTGGCATTGTCGGTTTTGTGTATGAGAACAAATTAGATGCAAAGTTTGGCGGTATGGTCTGTTTTTGGAAATAAATATGTGTTCGGTATTGAAGTACTGATTTCCATACATTTCTCCCAATATCCCTTCAAAACAATTTTGTTACTCTCTGGTCCCTCCTACTTACAAACAAACTACGTTTGCTAGTCAGGGACCAGAAAGTTACAAAAGTGAGATAAAGGGATATATCGTCAATTATGAATTTATGTGAGTCAAGCTCGGAAAATGCGAGTGTGATGATTTAATTTCACAACGAATGGATGATTTCATAGGGGTCTGATTCTCCGGGTATGACTTAAAACTCACCTTGTAATGTCTAGGGTTCAAGAAGCGTCGAGTCCAAATGTGATTTGTTTTACTTTATTCGATAAAGTCCCTATCGAACGATATCTACTAATGCTATTTTTGAAAAAATCAGATGTATAATTTTAAACTCGCCTACTGGCGTTTTTAATGGATTACTTTTGGTCTCGAATCTTCTTGAAAAGCGATTAATCCAACATTTTTTTTAATTTATTTCCATAACTGAAGGTCGTAAAAAGTTTGTCCATGATCTTCAAATAACATATTGAGATCGTTGAGATGAGTACTGTTTTCGATTTGATCCTAGAAAAGAGAAAAGTTTAAACATGAATTAATTATTTGTTTTCTTCGCGGCAAAATCGAAATTAAAAAATATTTTCATTTTTATGAGTGGCTACTGACCTTTAATAAATTCACCAGCTTTACTTCCTTCAATTGCCCCCCTTAATTCAAATTTTCTTGGTTTGCATCTCGCAAATGGGGAGGTAGGATATTATACTGAAATAAACAAGCCGAACAACTTGTTTTTTTATGACCTTCGTGAAAGTTTTAGACATAAATGTCAAAATCCTATTGTTCATTTAAAATTTCCAAAAAGCGAGATTATCAAAAAAATCGGTTTTCGTTAATTCACGTCCGCGGAAAGTTTTTAATGTTTTTTAAAATAGTTGAGAAGATCTTGGAAATTTTTTCCGCCAAATGACATCAAGTGCATGAATTTGATTTGAATTTCACAGTAAGCATCAAAATACTAGCTCAGATTTATTATGTTTTACAAACATTGGGAGATTATTTTGTTTTTGTACAATTTTCAAGAAAAAAACTTTGAGACATAAGTAGGCCTTGATTTGACGTAATTCGAGTTGTCGGGCACCTGCATTTTGGGTGCTACACTACGTGATCGTGGTCGGTTATAAAAAATTTGAGATATCAATCTTGATCAAAATTTTACGCTCTACTCGAAAAAGTGAGTCAGCGGTGCGAAATTGAATAAACGTTTTGCTTTTTGTTGAAAACCGAAAAAATTGATTTTTAATCACCTTGAACAGCGCCACGTAGTGGTCGGAGTCAAAAAAATTAGACCAAAATTTCAAGCATCAAAAACTATCCCAGATCCGAAATTTTCAAACTCATAGGAACTTTTTATCGGGTGCTCATTTTTGCTTGGGAGGCCTAGACATAAATTTTCGTTATTATTTATAACTGTGAAATAATATTTGTTGACATTAGCCTCTAACTACTTCGTGCTTGTTATCGAAGTTTACAATTGTATCGAATTTTTTTTTTTTTTATGCGTTTTAGCTGTTCAAAACACAATCAGACTAAGATTTAGTTGAAACCATCAACAATTCCGTGGTTTTTTGCATGACAACAACTAATTCATTTTCCAGCAAATGTAGAACAGTGTGTGATGACTAAAACCAGCCCTAGTTCAAGCTCCTCATGAAACTTAAAGCTATATTGTTGCAAAAAATGTGAGGCTGATCTAACTCGTTATCCACTTCATAGGATAAAACAAGATTATATGCTGATGATTTTCACATAATCAGTTCCTTTTTCATTTTGAGAGTTTACTACATTCTCATCTTTTCAACAAGCAAACCCGTACATTTTTGCATTTCTCACCTTTCAAGCTGATTTAACTTTTACAAAAAAACCGGCTAAACAACTGAGCTAATGTTATAAATACCCTTGTATAGAAGCAGTAATTGATGAATGATTTGATATAATCGTGCTTTATTTGTGCGTGAAAAACTTTGAGTGGCGGTTACCTGCCACATAGCTGCATTATATTATTGTTCATTATGTAATTTTTTGTAATAGTTAAGTAATTCGCGAATGAAGTAATTTTTTGTAACAAAACTATGTAGAACGAAAATGATGATTAATCTGTATAATATTGATTAATAATTATAATGCTTACATTCATATCGCTACCAAAACCATGGTCCATAACGTCCTTATCATTGCTTGTTTGTCCAACACTGTCCTCATGAACTTCTAAAATTTCCGTCGTCTGATCATCGCCAAAAGGGTTTAACATTCTGTAACTGTGAATTTATACTTTGAATCTAAAAACAAAAAATAAATTTATCCCGCTGACAAAAGAAGAGGTACTTTACAATATTCCGCTTCATTTCAGAAAAATATCCCTTGTCACGACTCACTGCTTTACATTATTATTTTGAGTAGATAGAAAATGGAATGTAGTTGCAATAAAATTTAGTCATGCGATATCGATACTGCTTTATAATTGCCCAGAAAATGAATTTTATTCGCTTTAGCTACCTTTTGGTTGGAAATTAACCCATAGTTGCTAATATGTTGATAGGAAAGTTGACCACAGAAATTTTTGCAATCGTTTTTTTATTCAAAATTATGAAGTTGAAATTTTTCTTCAAGTTTGACTTGTGATTTTTGATTGATGATGAGGTTGTTGGATTCAAAGAAGAAATTGCATACCTAACAAAATCTCAGTTTTTTATATAAAAAGCTTTCTCTCCAGAATAGCCGCTACCTATTGACAATTTTCTGATGTTGAACCTGGTCTACCATTATATAGACTCTGTTCTTGAGACTGGATATTTAAACTGACTGGGGATTAAAATCGGATTAGATTTGCAACACCAAATTCGGCTTATTATGTATAACATTAATGAATATCGACTTTAGAATAAACAATCGCAGTAAAATAAGGCAGCAAAACATTGACTGGGAACTTCTACGAAGGAAAGTGATACACAATTCTACCATGCGTGGACCGGTCGGGCGCGGCTAATTGCCTTTTTGTAAAGTGAATAACAAAATGGAATTTCTTTTTCCAATTTTACTTTAAGAATTATTTAGAATTCAAATAAATGGCATTTCGAAAAAGTAGCTGTCGCATATTTTAAACCAAAAAACCTTTTCACATGGGGGTCGAGCCTAGAATAAAACAAGATATATAGGTTTTAGTTTT
The DNA here is from genome assembly GCA_004367855.1 of Oikopleura vanhoeffeni. Lineage (NCBI taxonomy): Eukaryota > Metazoa > Chordata > Appendicularia > Copelata > Oikopleuridae > Oikopleura > Oikopleura vanhoeffeni. The sequence goes on from SCLH01000014.1 coordinate 205,443, forward strand.
GAAATTAAAACAACAAAAATATATGCTTAAAAAAAAAAAGTTTAGCAGTCTGATTGGCCGACCGATCAGAAACGATCTTTTGAAAAACATGAGATTTTTTCTAAAAAATCCATCAACTCCCTTAGTTTTAAAGATAGATTAAAAAATCATACCTACAATAACAGTTCAGAAGAAATTTTAATCTCCATCCGATCGCACCACTCCAATCATTTATATAATTTGATTCTGATGCACTTTCGTTTCTTGACATAGGTCAATCGCGTGCGAACCAATTATGTTTGCATTTTGTACTTATAGCAGTTTTCGCACCATTGGCAAAGTATTCCGCGAAAAGACTTACATATAAGAGCTAATTATGATTAATGTTCTTGTAATTATTGTCAAGTCAAAAATAGAGTGTCTTATTTTTTGTAGATATTGGCCAGCGTCAATGAAAAACCTTCATAACCTCCCTTTGAGTGCCAACACAGAAATTTGCTGATTATTATCAACTTTTTAAGGGCTCTGAAATTGTGTTTTAATTGAAAAAATATTGCTTTGGAAACACTTGTGATCATTAAGCGAACCATAAAATACGCCATTTATTAGGGAATCAGGCTTGATTAGAATTTTTAACGTAAAGATTGTAGTGAAATTATTGTACCATTACACGAGAAACTGAAGCTTTTTTTGATAAACTACTATCCGTTTTTCTCAGAATTATTGTACATTTTTTGATACAGTTACTTGTCCGACTAATTGAACAATATAACAATTTGCAATTCCAAATTATGTTGTTTGGAAAGCAAAATTTCACGTTCAGTTCATTCGTTAAACTGAACAAATGATTTTTTTGATATTCAAAACCAGGCTTCCAAAAGGGATGCATCCCCGCCGATTTTTCCATCCCTATCCCGTTTTATCCCCCAAAACGGGATAAAAACGGGATAGGGATGAAGGGATAGATTATCCCCTTGTATCCCGGGTCCGGAATAGCCTTATCCCTTTTTATCCCGTTTTTGTAAATACGAATAAAATTTTAGCATGCAGACGGAATTACGTGGGGGTTTATTTGAAGGTGGAATATTGTGGTATTTTGCGGTATTTTCGATGACTCATCACTTCCGGTTTAACCGGAAGTGAGGTTAAAATTGTGTAAATTTATTTATATATTACTTGGGGGTATATTTGAGAGTAAAATAATCTCAATAAAAAAATTGGCGGTATTTTTGATGACTCATCACTTCCGGTTTAACCGGAAGTGAGGTTAAAATTGTGTTAATTTATTTATATATTACTTGGGGGTATATTTGAGAGTAAAATAATCTCAATAAAAAAATTGGCGGTATTTTTGATGACTCATCACTTCCGGTTTAACCGGAAGTGA